>VNJS01017341.1:0-11749 GCA_008042575.1 Drosophila watanabei | reverse complement strand
CTTCACTGTTTTTAAACATATTTTGATCTACTCTCGGCTATGAGCTTTATATATTTTTTCAGAATTTCAGATTAAAAAAAAAAAAATTAAAATTCGGACGTCTATATCATAAAGCTGTCGTAGCTCATTTGGAAATTTGTTTATTATAAATAGCGTATACTTATACTTTAATCCGATTCTTCTTCTAAAAGTATTTCAAAATAATTACTTTTATTATTGTAATCCATTTCACCTCCAGATGAGCTTTGGCAGGTATCTGCATCCCTTTTGAATCAAGATAGACTCCTTAAAAAGATAAATAACTTCTGCTTATACTTATATTGTTGGCTATGTGGCTAACTTGTTTCTTCTTGAATCTGTCTAGGTTAAGAGAGTATCTTTCCAAATGTTTGTTAATATAACAACAGATTTAGTTGTTGTTGATCTAAGATGGGCTAACGTATCATCATAGTGATCGCTCTAAAGTTTTGGAAGTATATATTTACGAGCGGCTATTGCTGTTCCAAACTTTAAAAAGAGCAGCGCGGCCTAGCTCCTTTTTAGAGGAAAGGAGCCAAAAGTCGCAAAAATGGTTAGTTGTGGGATAATAAGGATACTTTTATAATAACTTTACGTTTTTACCCTTGTGCAACTTTGTGCCATTATTTAGTTATTATCGTCAGAGCACANAAGATAAATAACTTCTGCTTATACTCAAATTGTTGGCTATGTGGCTAACTTGTTTCTTCTTGAAACAATAAATACCTTCGCTACGACTTTCCATTGTTAGAAATATAAAATAATTTGTGGCTCTAAAATATAAGCACTGAAAATTAGGAAATATTTCTCGGCAAATATTACTTACATGGCAGAGTCTATCAAACAGCTGACTGGTCGTACATTGTTAGTAAAAATTTTTGGGTGGCGGTATTTTCTTAATTTGGGTAATTGAATTTTAACAAGAAAGGAAGCTAACTTCGGCACGCCGAAGTTTGTATACCCTTGCAGGTTGCAATTAGAGCAATTATAATCTATCTCTATCTTATATAATATGAATTACTTTCAAATTCATTTAATTTTTACAGTTTCAAAATTTGTTTATATATTTTACATTTAAAGTAAATATGAATATGAAAGTAATTCATGTAACATTAGATATGGATTGATGATCCAGTCGCTATCTGCAAGGCTATACAAACATCGGCGAGCCGAAGTTAGCTTCTTTTCTTGTTTTATTGTGTATTTCTACAATAACGGTAAAATATTATCATATTGGGAAAAATCGCACATTTTGAATGTTTCTCAGACCTGGCTGTTAACAACTACGAAACAAATTTTAACGTTTCCAAATTTGAAAATCCTCTTATTGCTTTTTAAGATGAATTTCCGGTAAAATAGGCTTGTTCAATAATCAGGGAATTTGTTTTCACCATTTGCAGGATCACCTGAATAGAATACGAGATGAACTTGTTTCAAGCCGAAAGAATAACCATTGCATACGCACAGCATTAGAAAAGAATCTAGAATCGAGCGGGCAAGAGAAACTTTAAGTCGACAACCACAGGATACAAATGACTATGGCTCTATTCCTTTCTACGGCCAATTAAAAGTTCAAATTGTATTTGCCAAAGCAAAGGTAGAATTTACCATAAAAAAGCTTCCTTAAATTAAGCTTGAATTCACCTTGGAGCTTGGAATTGTAAGCCGTGACACTTACGGCAGCTGTAAGGCATTAAACATAAGGATTGCATTTAACTGCTTTAGTGGTTAAAATGTAATCTTTAAACTTGGCAATAATTATAAGTACGCAGTCTGTACATTAATATTTTAATAGATGAGAAAACAACAATAATTCTATCAGAAAATCTCACGAAATGGATGCTTTGAATGTGAATTCTCTTCTGGGGTATAATATTTATCGCCAGGAGATTTTAAAGCAGTGAATTGATCTATAAAACTTTAAACATAAAATATAAATAAAAGTGACTTTGATAAACGTTGCAACATTGCAATATAATACGTAGTTTCTATTATTTGTCAGTTTCACATAGCTAAGGTGTACAAAATTCTGGCCCTTTAGGTCTATACAAATATATGAACGCCCTAGTAATCATTGTGGTGGGAATATGTCCCTGTTAGAGCTCGTGTCTTAGACAGGTGACAGCTGTCGCTTTAACTGACATTTCACAATATTATGTTGAGCAATGACAGGCTGTTCACTCTCTTCCCTTCGCAGGAACTCAATTGTGACGCACACATCAAGTGAACAAGAAGTGAAGGGAGCTAAAATCGGAAAAGCGAAGTTGCAATACCCTTGTAGTTAGCAGTTTTGCCCAAAACGTTCCTATGTAGATACATGTTTACCTTTTAAAACTTTCTTTTTCACCAATGTGAGACCTCAGATTAATCAACTATATCCGAACTTACTTTGCCCGATATTTTTGCTATTTTATTTCTTCGATCAAAACATCGCTCCCAGTGAATTTGCTACATATATTTATGAAGTCGTTTAATTTTCATAAAATTAAAGCCCAAATTCTGAAATAAAGGAAAATGCCCATTAATTATAAATTGTTATATATTTTATCCAATTTGTATACCCTTGCTGGGTATTCTAATTTTAGTCAGAAGTTTGCAACGCAGTAAAGCAGACATATCCGACCCTATAAAGTACATATATTCTTGATTAACATCACTAGCCGAGTCGATCTGGCCATGTCCATCCGTCTGTCCGATTATATGCAAACTGGTCCCTCAGTTTTAAAGCTATCTGACTAAAACTTTGTAGATAGTTTTCTAAATGCTCTCACTCGCTACTATAGTAGTTTGAATGAGCGGCATAGTTCAACTATATCATATAGCTGCCATAGGAACGATCCGAAAATGTATTAAATAAAATTATAGTTTCACCATTTTTCAACATATTGTCCACTCTGGGATATAAGCTTCTTATAATATTTCAGAATTTCGAATTTAATTTTATAAAAATCTGACTATATCCTATAACTGCCATAGGAACGATCGGTAAATGTGGAGGAAAATTACATTTTACTTTGCATGTAAATAATAAAAAAAAAAATTAATTTGTAAAAACAATATTTAAAGTTAAAAACTAAAGCTACAGGGGGGAGGCTTTACTTTACTTTTACTGAGGGTTTAGGCTGGCTTTTTTTCTTTTTTTTTTTATTTACATGTTCTTAATATCTATGTGTGTAATTCAAGTAATAACAATTTCAGTAATCCGTCTTAAAAAGAATGGCTTATCCGTCTGTTTTATTTTTTACATGTTCTTAATGTCAACTAATGTAATGCTAGTGAGAATCAACGCTTAATTATTATAGCAGATTAATTATATTTGTTTTTTTAAGAAAGTCTAGAATTTTATGGATATTGGTGGTCGAAGGATTGGAAAGAGAAGGAAGGTTTCCATTAGGGAAGAGGATACGGGCTGGACTGAATGCTAGGCACTCATTGAGTAGGTGGTTCAGTGTCATTGGGTCATGGTTGCAAAATTGGCAGGGGTTCGATGATAATATGATAGTATTTTATATTATGTTAAATATGGATAAAATTTGCAAGCGTATACAAACTTCGGAGTGCCGAAGTTAGCTTCCTTTCTCGTAAGATAAAAAGTTGAAACGATTTACAGACGAAGATATCGGGCTGAACGCTATGGCTGGCCTCAATCGAAACGTACTGTGTCCCGCTACCTAAATTAATTCAGTCTCATCCTCAGCCTATAAAACCCCAGTTCAGTTTACTGCGGATGACAAAATGAATGATTGAATTCTGTACTTATAAGTTTTGGGTGATTTTAAGCGCAAAAGAGTTTAAACGATGGCAGGAGAATACTTTTAAATTGTTTTGTTGAAAGTTTTTAATTTGTCTTATTTAGTTTTGGTTTCATTTGCATAAATGATTGGCTGTTTAAAAAGTATGTAAAGGATGAAGTAGAGAATACTGTATGAATTGTCCAGAAAGCACAGTGGCTGTCAAAGGAGATGACAATGATTGAATTTTTTATGTCTTTGGCCTTACTTCGTCATGTAAAGCATGAGTATCAAGTTGGTTAACGTTTGGGAGAAGAAAAAAGAATTAAAATGGTTGTCGCTAAAGCCTTCAGAGGCGAAGGTATGAGTAACATACCTCTGCAAACACCGTTTATAATTTTTTCGCTTGGCAAAGCTGTCTGGCATCCCTCCGTTCCCTCCAGTCCCATGTTGTTGGTACGTGGCCATCTGGATCCGCTTGTGACAAAAGCATGAGTCTCATCTCATGTGCCAGGGACACATCGACCACTCCCCAGCTGTGTTGGACTCTTATCACCATCTGACAAGCACACGGAAGGCTCAGACGCCACCAGGGCTATGAGACCTAAATGATCCTCGTGCACAATTTTCTGGTGACACTCTCCGAGGGAATTGCCTGAGGGCGGAAACCTACCTTGTCAGCAGGAATTCGTTTTGGCCCAAAAGTATGCAGCTCTCTAAACGGGAGCCCCACCTTAAAGCATCAGATGTAAATCTTGAGCATAAAAACCGGCACTTTATTTGTTACTCTAAATGTAAAGCGTTGTCTTCTCAAATGTAAGATTTTGCCTTCCCGACTCGGAGCTCGAAAGCGGACAACGGATGGGGCACGGCGGGCGGAACGGAGCAAAGCGCAGTTTATGAAAATAATTGTGGTTCGTATTTGCCAGACACATCACCTTCCTGTGGCCCCGACCCCCCCGACGACGCGGCAAATTCCACTTAAAGTCCGAAGCTTCCGGATTTTTGGTATGCACTAGATTTGGATGGAGGAAGTGGTCGAAGCCAGGGAAATGAAGGTATAAGCCGTGCTAATGTCGGCCAACCACATGCAGTCTGGGAAAAAGATACGAGTTCGGTTAGTCCTGTGGGGAGGAAAGTACACTGTGCAGGAAACAATTTACCTAGTGAACAGGACAGGCATACACAATATTTGAAAACACTTTGGCTTTTGGTTTAGTTTTCAGGAGTCGACTATGGACAGAGCAGCTGGATTCAAGCTCTCGAAAATTAGTTCCTGTGCGATTTTATTTTTATTTGGGAAGGGTTCCTTGAGCTCAGAAAACATCCATTCACACAGATAAACGGTTACTTGTCACCACGCCTCAAGTTCGTAATTGAAACGCATCAGACAGCTTGGTGCGGGGATGGCAACCTTATGTCGGTTTATAAATCTATATTGGAAAAGTTATTTAGCAAAGTTATAACTTCGGTCTCTATTTCCCGCCGGCAGTTAAAAAGTTGTTCTACAGAGCTTAGATCGGATACAGTCCACACAGTGGAGCTGATTTCGAATTAAAAAATCGAAAGGATCCCACTGTTTGCCGAAATGCTAGGGACCAAAAATATAACTTACGAGTTTACAATAATGGAAGCTAATAAGAAAAGTACGGAAAGAGTAAAAAACTCAATTTACTTTTTTATCAGAAGTTGGCAATATACTGCTAAAGGACTATATGCGCTAATGATTAATATATATTGGTTTGCAGCGGTCATTACTTCATTGAGTCTTACTTCAGTCAAAATTAATTGAAATGTCCCAAAACTCACAGTCTTTTCAAAGAAAGCGCAGGGCTACGTTGGGAGGCACCAGTTCAACACTTCCGCTTGACCAGGTCGAGGAACCAGTTACTTCGAGTGGGCTCCGAAATCGCTGTCATAATGCTATGATCAAAGGCGACGGTCAGCTGAGATCGCAGCTAGCAAGCGAAAATCTACAACAGCAAAGACATGTGGTCGAAGATGGCAATTCAGGTGGTGCTGAGGACAGACATAGTGATACAGATGTAGAGGATTCAGACGACCAGGTGAGAGGCGCAAAGCCTTCTTTTCGGGGTTTGATGTGACGACAGTCGTTCGAAGGAGTCTGCATGATGTCGTATATGAAATTGTAGGGTAACTGATTTAAATTCATCCATAAGATCTTATAAGAACTCGTCTAAATCACGTCTAAAATATTATAATTTTATGGTTAAATACCCTTCTGCGGACGTTATCCTACAGTTCCAATAAGTAATCAGACAATAAAGATGCGATAAACGAATTCGTTGCCTTAACAATGCTCTTCTTCTTTTTTTCTTTAGTGCCGGTTACGAAAGGTATTTAAAAATTATTATTTGTTTTCGCTCGTATAAGCTATTTGCATTAATCATTATGCTGCATTATACAGAAGTTTTTGGAGTTGAAGGTGAAATCGCCACTTTTCGATCCCTCGCTAAGACTAGTTCTTATATGATATTTTAAATGGTGTGTGGGATTGAAATGATTGATTTTTTAGACAATTACACGCCTATTTCTTCTAAACCAATAGATTTTTCAAAAGACCAAGTATGCATAATCATTTCCTAATTATTTTGTTTTTTAATTGGTTTTAACGAACTGACAATCATACGCTGAATTTAAATGATGTGTGTATATATAGGTCTTACGCACACTTTTGTTGCAAATCGTGACTAACTAGACGACCGTTTACTTTGGAAACTGATAGTATTTAATTAATTAACTTAAAAGTGAACATGACAAAAATATTCTTACCAATTTTTCTATGAGAGATTATGGATTGTTCACACTCAAAAAATGACTTGAAGACCGCCTCTTCCAAGCTATACAAAACTGAATGAGCATTAATATTGATTTTTCTTGAGTTGCACAAGGCTTTAACCCTGCGCGAGGCTTTAAGTCAACATTTGGGTACAAATCGATGATTTCCTTTCGGGGTGCCCTCTTGATCCACCCCTGTACTTCCCAGAATAGGCCTTCTTTCGAGAATTTTACTCTTTGCGGCTTTCCGCCTGGCTGGAGAACTTGTGGATTCTGAGTGGGTTGCTGGAAAGCACTTAACGGCTTTCGTTGCATTGAATGACTGACACGTGGGAACGAACTTTTTAGTGTGACAAACTTATTTCAGATGCTATAGGTAGCTTGAGAGTCAGGGTGTCTCGATTTGGATGTGGCTCCCTGCAATAAAAATTTACAATTTATTACTTGGTTGGCTTCGTATTGGTTTCCTTTAATTAAAGCCTGTGGAAATGTATGGTAGACCCCTGTTATATTTTTGCACAGTGTATTAAAATTATATTCCTCAACCTCAATATGTATGCATGTATGTATATATTTTTATACCCTTGCAGGGTATTCATCTCTCTCAGCGTAAACATCCGAGTCGATCTAGCCATGTCCATCAGGTCATTTCTACGCAAACTAGTCTCTTAGTTTTTATCTGAGTGAAACTTTGCAGATAGTCTTCTATATACTCTAACTACTATTTAACGGATCAGACGACTATATCATATAGCTTCTATAAGAACGATCGGAAGTCGTAGAGGAAAACGCAAAACTGTAATTATACAACTAATAAATTATGGACATAAAAACGATATTACTTTGTTGACTATCCATTTATATATAAAATTCCTATTATAAAAGTTATGAATACATTTTTAATAATTCAATTACAATCTGCAAGGCATGCTGAAATTACCATTCTTGTTTATTACCATGTCGTATTCTGGCCATTCTGTCCATTTCTACGGAAACTAGTAAAAGTTTTATCTAAAATTTAAAGGAGCCAAGTCCCTTCAATGTTTGAAAACTTTTTATTTTATGCTAAATCAAAGAATTTTTAAAATATTTCTCGGAACGGGCTATATCATTTAGCTGTCATAGCAACAACAGGTTCCATTTATTATACCTTCGCCTGTATTTGTATTTGATTTACCACATTTCAGTGGTGCATTTTGAATAAATAGTAGATCTGAGTGTCTATTAGTATGCAAAGTCTGGTCCTGGTCTGTTCGCTTTGGCTGTCGTCTATGCGTGGTGCGACCTCATGACAAGACGAGACAAGGACCACCCTTCTTGCCTCACGACAAGCAGTCTACAATTTTTATCTCTTCGAGTCTGGAGTGTGAGGACTTGCTCCCTTGTTGGTATCCGATGCAGGCGTTTCATACTATTATAATGGTCTCGCCCCTCACCCAGTGTCCTTTTTTGTCTTCTCTAAAAAAGCTTACATATTTATATATTTTTTGTTTTGTTATATCATTTAGCATACAAGCACTTGTACATGGAACGCAGCGCATGCAATAAATAGGTATTAGAGCCTTAAGAATTCTTTCGTTTCCATTATGGCAGCTGCAGCGTATGCCGAACTCCACCCGTATCCAATTTCATCTACCCGAATTTATCGATTTTCTGTATGCACTTTCTAGCTATAAGTAAAAAATAATAAACTTTTATTTAACTTGGGTAGATATGTAGTTGGTAAATATGTAGACAAAAAAAAATTATTAGCAACCTTTTCCACGTTGACAGAAGTTTGGCTGCAGGAGCTCTTATTGCAAATTGCCATGACTCCAGGAAATTATATACACAAACTGAAAAGATATGCACCTATCCTCCAATTTTAAAGCTCTTGATTTACAGCAGGATCTGGCTGGACCCTTATGCAAAATGTATAGGGATGCAGATTGCGCTTTTCCAATTCTATCTGTTTTTTTTCCTTTTTTTTGTAAACAGACAGTGCTTAAAAAGTAGCTTGAAAATTGTAGATACGACAAACAATCTTGTATTCAATGAGAAAATATCCATTATTAGGAAGGTACTAAACATTATTTGATATTCAAAAGACTGTATTAGGTTTAGTATTTCAGAAGCAATATCAGCTTAAAAACAACGCTATGAAAATTTTCATAAACTTACCTTGAAAATTAAAATAAAAACGCCCTTAATATATTGTAATCATTTTATAAACATTTTGAATGGTAAAATATATATCCTTTAAATAATGTAAAAAATTTTAGGTCCCTTCCATAGATTCTGCCGTATACACAAAATGGTTTTTTGAGGTTATTTCAGAAAGCTGCTTACAATCTATTCTATCTCGCTGTAATTTAATTTTAAAAGGTAGGTAGGTAGTCTATGTTTCCCAGTTGCTTGGCCGTAGTCTCGTGACGAGCATCAAGTCCTCATCAGTAATTCTTCCATATGTGAAACTTAGTTATAATGTTTTCATCCGCTAGAACGCGTGTCAAAATTGCTCTTTTTTTAGTAGTCAGACGTCGCTTGACTATTTGCTCATTATTGGGGTCTAAGCATTGGTAACTCCTGTTCAAAAAATATTCTCTTTTTTCTCTGATGTTCAATCTTTTTCCCTTATTTTTGAGCTTATACAAACTTTGTGTGCATTCCCCTTTGTACATCCGGAAAGCTCGTTAAAATTATCCTCATCTGCGGAAGCTAGTTTTTGTAAAAATAAAAGGAGGCTTTGGCCCTCAAGCACAGAACACAAGAATAATAACGAGCACTTGCTCACCATCTATGGCACTCACAGCACTTTTCTGCTGCCATTAACTAAAGAATCTACGGTCTACGGTTTTTGACAGCGCCCTCAGCACCATCCACTTCTTCCCATAAAAACGTCGGTGCGGTCGTCTGGCCACCATGTTAGTGATAAATGCGTCTCTGACTAATAAAGACGATATATCAAAAACTATTATTATAACTTTTTCGACGCTTAGCTACGGTGAAACAAAAATGTTTGTTGATGTGCTTAAATAAATGATCCTAAAGGCGATGAAAAGTTATTTAAATTTTGTTAGATTGTTATTACCGTGTTAATGCAAGGACAAAATCATGCATTCAATGAAATAAGGAGTGTATATTTAAACACAATATGGGCCATTCTCTGGAAACAACAACCGCGGCCAAAAAATCAAAAGTTCTCTAAAATGATTTTTGTCAACATAGTAACTTTAGGAACATTAAAATATGTCAAATTTAATAGCCTTTATCGCAAATGCGATTTTTCATCTTTTTGATGAAAAACATCATAAAATAGAGCATGTTTTGTTTAAAAAAAAAAAAAAAAACACCTAAAACAGAGGCCTTATGCTTAAATTTGGTTTACTAACATCACTAGAAGAACACAAATATTAAAAGACAACATGCATAGTGTCGCGTTCGACATAAAAATTCAATTTAAAAAAAAACTACTTAATACTTTAAGATCAAACTAAAAATATAATTAAGACAACAATATGCTTAATACATGAAATTAATTGCACTAAAATTTGTTATCAGGTTTTGCTAAAATCAGTCCTTGAACGGATTTTTAAAAAACTGACTTCTGTTTTTGTCGCGTACCAATTCCTTACATTTTGGTAAATTTCTCGAAAACGAACAATTGTCCAAAATCGATCTTAGCACCAATTATAGAACTTACCAAGAGCTATAAGTTTCAGATTTTGTAAATTTAAAATAAAGTCTTGGAACAAGTTTTTTTTCAGTTTGAAGGCGTACAAATGTTGCATTCGACACCAGAGAATTGCCCATATCATGTTTTCGGGAACCCACGAAATTTGAATCTCTTAAAATTGGGCTGAAGCGCCGAGCAGAAAGGTCACCAAATTAAAAAAATTTCAGTTAAAACAGTCTAATTAACTTTAAATATACATACAATTAAATATCGTATGGCCCAGATGAAGAAGGATACAAATTTATTAATAAATACACATAATAATAATATATATAATAATAATAATATATAATAATAGCTAACATCAAAAATGTAACATGTCTGCATCTTTTATTAAATAAACATAAACTGATATATTATTAGGCGTTGCATAAGATGGCGCTTATCATTTTCATTTCACGTTTTTAGAAAGTCATGCAGCTTAAAGAGGTTTTTAGAAATTTAAAATTTGGTACAGGGACGTAGTTTAAAGAGCCTTCGTTTCGGTATTCTTAAGCAAAAAGATAATACAAATCAACAATAAAGATTATTTCAGATTTGTATTTTTGCTTAAGGGGGTCTTCTTTTTCATTCAGCAACTTTTTTTTCGATTTTTTTTTTGTTGCATTTATTTATAGCTTGGGGTTGGGAATATGCCCCTAAAAGGATTTTTAGATATTCGAAATACTTTAAAAGATACAGTCTTTTTTGTGAAGCAAGATCTTCGTAAAATGAGCTAAACTTCAAACTTTAAACGCGTTTATCTCGAAACCACGTTTTTCGAACTGGCGGACATGATATCTCCAGTTCAACTAAACCGATTTTTATGAAACAAAGTGGAATCGACGCAGAATTGTCACCATTTTCGTGCGAACTAATTCCATAATTAAAAAAAAAAAATTACTATTGTTTATTACACTAAACTAAAAAAAAACCCAAAATTGAAATTTTTTTTAAATGTCCGCCATTTTGTCAAAAAAAAAGAAATTAAAAAAATATGGTCGACAGTCACCCGAAAAGTACATCTATACTGATTATAGCCCCGTTTTTTTTTTTCATTTGAGACGCTCCGGAGGCCCGGAATCGTGGCCGCCGTGACGACACCTATTTTTCCACCACCAACTTTGAAGTCTCATTACTTTTTGAACAGCCCTCGAGGCAAAAAATTGTTTGTATTTATTTTGAACCTTTTCTAATACAATGAATAAAAAAGTTTTCAAATATTCTTTTCGTTTTCAAATAAGAATTTTTTTAAAAAGGACATCTGAAAGATCAATTGTGTGCTACAAACGTGACAAAAAATATATGACCTTGTAATTAATGCAAACTTTTATTTTGGTCAAAAAATAAAACATCCAAAATTGTCATTATTGTCGATTTCAAAAATAATAATTATTATTGATTTATATAAGAGATTATTAATAATAAACAAGAAAGGAAGCTAACTTCGGCACGCCGAAGTTTGTATACCCTTGCAGATTCCAATTGTATAAATTATAATCTATCC
>VNJS01017336.1:0-19049 GCA_008042575.1 Drosophila watanabei | reverse complement strand
TGTCCAGCTTATTCTTTTCCGTTTTATTCAAAAATATACTTCATTTAAGAGAAACTAAAATCAAGTAAAATCAAAAAATAAATCCGTTAAAATAAAACATTTTCAAATAAAAATACCAACTAAAAATATTCCCCAAACGGTCACACACAAATTACACATACCGATATCTTTTTAGCGATACTTGTGAGCGTCAGCTGGTATTTTTATCGCCCTTCGCTGCGGCCACACTCGTGCTTGGGACGCAATTTATTTTGAAAATTTCAAACTCTAGCGGCCAAAAAGCAGGCGAGTTTTTTGTTGTAAAAATTCTATAGACGACAGCCAGTTGGGACATGAAAGGCGACAAGCAGGGACTCTTTAGCGATCCGGCGCTGGAGCGCCACTTTACAGGCCACGCGGCAGGCATTACCCAGCTGCGCTTCAATCCGGAGGGAACGCAGATAGCCACCTCGTCGTCGGACGCCTCCGTGATCCTGTGGAACCTGAACCAGGCAGCCCGATGCATTCGCTTCGGGTCGCACTCGTCGGCCGTGAATGGTGTGTCCTGGTCGCCCACGGGCAACCTGGTGGCCTCCGCCGGACACGACCGCACCGTAAAGATCTGGGAGCCGAAGGTGCGCGGCGTCTCGGGGGAGTTTGTGGCACACAGCAAGCCGGTGCGAAGCGTGGACTTTGATAACACGGGACACCTGCTGCTGACGGCCTCCGACGATAAGTCCGTGAAGCTGTGGCGCGTCCATCGGCGGCAGTTCATTGCCTCCTTCACCCAGCAGACCAACTGGGTGCGCTCCGCCAAGTTCAGTCCGAACGGGAAGCTGGTGGCCACCGTCTGCGACGACAAGTCGCTGCGCATCTACGACGTTGGGAGCGGCGAGTGCGTGCGCACGTTCACGGAGGAGCGAGCAGCGCCGCGTCAGGTGGCCTGGCATCCTTGGGGCAACATGGTGGCCGTTGCCCTGGGCTGTAACCGCATCAAGATCTTTGATGTGTCCGCTAGCCAGCTGCTGCAGCTGTACGTGGTGCACTCGGCGCCGGTCAACGATGTGGCCTTCCATCCGAGTGGACACTTTCTGCTCTCCGGCAGCGACGATTGCACCATTCGCATCCTGGACTTGCTTGAGGGCAGGCCCATCTACACGCTCAAAGGCCACACGGACGCGGTGAATGCAGTGGCTTTCACCCGAGATGGAGACAAGTTTGCCACCGCCGGCAACGATCGCCAGGTAAGTTTTTCCCTTCCCCAAGTTTGCTCTTCTCTATTTCTTATGTTTATTGCAGCTCCTGGTCTGGCAGTCCAATCTGCACACATACGACGCCTCGCAGTTTGAAGCCAAGTCTGCCATGGCCTCCTCCGCCTGCGACACCAGCGCCGCCTCCTCGTCCTCCTCGAAGCAGAGTCTGCTCAGCGGCACGTCCAAGTCCAACGATCTTAGCATACGCATCGATCCTCGCCAGTCGCTGGCCTATCAGCTGTCGGACGATAATTTCCAGGTGCTTGATAGCAAACACTCGAACCAGCCACAAAGCGAACCCAGTGCCGAGCAGCTGCCGGGTCTGGACTTCAAGCACCGCAGCGCCAGCCCGCGCTTTTTCTAAACAAACGTTTCACTTTAGCCTCTGCCGCACATAACCAAGCCCGACCTTCCGCAGGTGGTGGACGTGTCCCTGGAGTCCGGCTCGGAATCCTGCCTCTGCTCGGCGCAGTTGGACGAGATAACCAAGCTGCTAGCCCTGATCGATGAGCGTGTGCGGCGTTTAGAGGGCATATACTCTTTGTAGCTAATTAAGTACGCTTATACAATACTATTTAACCCGATTTTGACGATGGCTTTGAGAGAGATGCCTTAATTAAAATCCCCAGATGATTATTAATATTATTTTGTGAATTTATTTCGTGTTCTGTACACGGTTAACCCCTGTAGCGAGTCACGATCACAATGGTCTTGTAGGCTGCTGCTGAGGCCAACTGGAGAGCGAGGACAGTTGCCACAATAATGAACTTCATCTTTTATTATTTGGGATTGAGGCTTGAGGCTCTACGAAGGTGTTGCGTTGCAGCTTTGTGATCAGTTATAGTTCGAAGTAACCCCATTTATTGCGGCCTCATCCCAAGTTTTGATACAACTTGATTCCTTATTGATATTTGATTTATTTGCTAAATAATCATTTAAACAATTGCTTTAAAGTCTTTACTGCCTGTAAGCATAGTAACAAGATGTGTAATATTTGCTAAGAGTAAATATTGCTCTACGGCGAGCACTAAGTTTCTACTTATTTAATTAATTGGAATTTCAAGGTAACGTTTTGGTTTGAAAAATGTGGTTTATTAGGTAATTTGATATCTATTAAAAATGTTTCACTATGGTGCACTCAAGTGTGCAAAAAGTGTAATTTGGCTTAAAAATCTTACATCATTAAAGTTTGGCATTTCCAAAAAAATTATATTATTATAAATTATATATTTTAGTTAACCATTTTATATATAGGATTTCATCATTCAAATTTTTATAAATGACCGAAATCTTAAAATTTTTAGTTTGTTACATTTTTTACGGTGATTTGTTAATATAAAAACTACCATCATAAAGCTTTTCTAATTAAAATTAATTAATCCAATTGCAAACTGCAAGGGGTATTGAAATTTCGATTTCTAGAACTGAGCCTTTTTTTTGTTATTTGTTATTTAAAACTAAATTTGTAATACCCCCTTTTACACATACAAGAAATACTTCTAATTTGCTCAGAAGAATGAGTATGGTTTATAATCTCAGAAGCTTGATATTCTTTAAAAACACAATTAACCAAGTTTAGGTTCATCATTGGTAATGTTCAATTAGGACTTAAAGAAGAATATAAACATATTTATAAATTTATCTTTGTGTAAACATTTTATTAACAATATATCGTAAATGGTTATCATATTTGAATTTGACCATTAAGAAAGTATTAACTGAGCCATAAAACAAGTATTAACTGAGCACACTATTTCTGATTATCTGGAACTCTATACGATGAAAGGTATTATTTCAGCCCATGTGAAACCCCAAAGAAACAAAAATTCTTAACGAGTTATATTTTAAAGTATTTTTATTTAAATATGGTTAAATATTTTATTAATCCTTGTGACGAGTCACGATCACAATAGTCTTGTACGCTGCCGCTGTGGCCAACTGGATGGCCAGTACGACGAGAGCTGTTACGAAAGTTGACTTCATCCTGAGATATCCTTTGGAATAACGGGTGATCGAAGTTAATCGAGAATGTTGGAGGTGCTATTGAGAGCTGTGACTAACTCGAACGAGAATAAGCCCTTTTATACCTGCTGGGATTTGCATTCGTATTTGGTAAATAAAACTCAACGATCATTTCAACAATAGGATTTCCGTATAAATTTGATAAAGTAAACCATCAAATACCAATAATTTCGACGATTTCCTCACGGCACAGTTTGAAATGAAAACATTTGTCTTTGGCAAACAAAGCATAAAAATGTACAAACACACAAGGTGCTCGTTAAGTTATTATCTAAACACAGACATCAACGATCGACTGACCGACTATTCAATAACTGCCATTAATTTCTATAAAATTTACAAGGAAAATTGGAAATTGAATTTATTTTCAACTACTAACTTGTTTGACATTTTAAAAAGAAATGTTTAGAAAACGGTTAAAATTTGAATTGTCACGTATAGAGCTTGACAACCCTGTTTTTAGTGCTATCGAACTATCGATAGTATCGATATGCGGCCCGGTAAGTTTATCCACCCGTAGTGCCACCACCAGCACAAAGTAAAATAAACAAATCGAAAGGAGAAAGTGTCCGTTGCTGCACTTTAAACATTTGAAGCTTTGCAAACGCCACAATGCGCGACTGGATGCCCTTGCTATTCTGCGGCCTCTCCGTGCCCCTCTCCCTGTTCATGTGGCTGGGCAACGTGGCCGTGTCGCGCCTCTGGAGCAGCGACTTCGAAGGTGAGCTATCCGCGTATTCAGATTTAAATCGGCGACCAGGTGAACTAATGCCCAGGGGTTATCTCTCTCTCTATCGTAGAGTCGCGTGTGATTCCGCCGGTGCGCTGGCTCTTCTCCACGATGGCGCCACTGGCCCTCATGACGGTGGCGCTGAAGCGGCGAAGCGTCAACCGTTCGGGCGCCGCGCTGGGCATCCTTGTGGCCTTTGTGCTGTCCATCGCCAGCCATCCGTTCTTCGCCAGCTTGGTGGTGTTCTTCTTCAGCTCGTCGCGAGCCACCAAGTTCCGGGCGCATATGAAGCGGCGCTTTGAGAGCGATTTCCGTGAAGGCGAGGGCCAGCGCAACTGGGTGCAGGTGCTCTGCAATGGCGGCATGGCCGCCCAGCTGGCCCTGCTCTACCTGCTGGACTGCGGCAGCGGAGAGCGGACCGTGGACTTTGCCAGGGAGTACCGCTCCAGCTGGCTGGGCGTGGCCGTGATGAGTGCCTTTGCCTGCTGCAACGGCGACACCTGGTCCAGCGAACTGGGCAGCGTGCTTTCGAGCCGGGATCCGGTGTCAATCCTCACCTGGCGACGTGTGCCGCGCGGCACCAATGGAGGTGTGTCCCTGGCCGGAATCGTTGTGAGTCTCCTGGGGGGATTGCTTGTGGGCTTTGGCTACTTTGTCACCGTACGCTACACGGTGGAGGCCAAGATGCTGTTGGTCAGTCCACCGCAGTGGCCAATCATTGTGTTTGGCGGCATTGCTGGACTTTTTGGATCCCTGCTTGACTCGGTCCTCGGCGGCCTGCTGCAGTACTCGGGCATTAATGAGGAGGGTAAGATTGTGGACGCACCCGGCAAGGGGGTGCGCCATGTGAGCGGACTGCGCATCCTGGACAATCACAGCGTTAATCTTATATCCAGCATTGTCACCGGCGTCACCATTCCCGTCCTGGCCCAGAAGTACTGGCCCGTGCGCTGAGCAAGCATCTCTGTTGTCTGTTACACACTAGTTATAAGCCTTTAGAGCCTTGCTGAAGGATAACCAAGTTAATGATCAAAGAAATGTCTAAGCTAAGGGCTCAAAAATTGTCTACAGTCGTTGCCTTCAAGCTAATTTGTTAACAATTAGTTATAAGTCTTTGAGATTCAGAGCACTTTTTTCCAATTTATCACTTTAAAGGGGCTGGCTCTATATCGTTATATATATTTTTGTAAAACTTCCACGGCGCCAAGCGAACACACTAACTGACTAAAACTAAGACTTGATACGAACAACAACGACTGGACAGACGCAGTGGAATGGGTTAAGGCAGCTATATTGTATATTGAAGCTATATTGTATCTTAAGCTAATGTAGATTGGTGCACACGTATGTTCCTCAGGGGATAACTTTCTTTGCACAAGCCCCTGCGACTGTCCATTTAGATTGTAAATAAAAAATCTATTAAAAGCTGACTTTAAGTTTGATTATTGAATTTCTTCAGGTTTATTAGCAGAAGAATTCCACAAATTGTTTTGCATGACTTCAAGTTTACACAGTTTGACCATTTCAAACGTGCCACATTATTTGTTTTCTAAATTCCGCAAAACATTCATTTAATTGAACTGCAACAATTATAGATGACCTCTAAGAGCTCTAAGATTTTATTGCCATTGCTCATTGCAAGGCAATAAGTTGACGTAATCACCTGAAACTTGCGATGAAGACCAATAAAAGTTGTATTTTAATAACTTTCGGGTATTTGGAATATAACACTGGTTTTAGGCATTAAATTAGGTTTACAAACTGCAAAAAGATATGAAACTTATCCTTTTTTGCATCAAAAATGATGCCAGACTTTAAGGAGAGAAAAAGCATTGACAGAATTAACTGAAACTTTAACTAAATCTGTACTGACTTTGAAAACGAGTTAAAAATGTATATCTTTCTATACAATTGATTCTTCACATTCAAGTTAATTTTCTCAATGCCAAAGATTCTTATAAATATGAAATTTAAGTTCAAATACTTTTGCTTCTTTAGTTTTTTGTTTTCTTTAATCTTTTTGTACTTTATTGGATCTCTTAAGTTTCTGTAGCTCCAAATTCCGAATCAAATTCTGTGACAAAGCGCGTAGGGCCTCACTAGACGAGCTCGATGAGCTGGGCAAGCTAGCAGCTCCAGCTGGATTAGCTGGCTTGGCGAATCCAATGGAGAACTTGATCATGAGGTCGCCAATGGGAGAGTTGATGAACTGAGAGCCTGTGGAAATGGTCTTGAAGATGATGCGGCGCTTGTGCTGGTAGACCTGAGGATCTGCAGGCAGTCCTGCAGGTGGTTTGCCACTGATCCTGGGCCTAGGAGTGGTGGTGCTCGATGTGGACGGGGATTCTGTGGTGCTGGTCTGGTTCGTGGGCTTTGGCGTGACCCTGGGCAGGGCGGAGGTCCTAGGTCTTGTGGTTCGGGGCTGCGCTGTCGTGCGACGCCTGTGCGGTCTGCGAGTGGTGCTGGTTGATGGACTTAGCTGGGGAGCCTGGTAACCCGCTTCCGGCTGATCCTGCTCTTCCTCTGGGCCACCAGCCACGGCATCTGGCTTCTCTGGATCACCCGGATAACCCTGATCCGTTTGATCCTCTTCGTCATCGTAGTCGGCATCCTGCAACTCATCAACACCTTCACCGCGATGATTATCGGAGAAGAGAGGCGTTTGGTGAGGCGGCTGTTGGTCACGGCGCTCCTGTTTCTCGCGTTGCTCGTACACGGGATCATTGGGCGCCGAGGAGGCCAGGACTTGCTCCATTTGTTTCTGAAGGATCTCGTAGAGGGGCGTATTCTGTTCGTCGTCTAGGACCTCAACTGGCTCACTGGGTACGAACTGATTGTTGACATAGGCACTACGTCCGTCCAGATCTTCGTCTACTTCCAGGACATCGTCCTTGCGGGACCGAGACTCGGTCTGCAGCTGAGCTGGCGGCGGATGGGTTACATCTTCGGTGATCTCCGTTGGAGCAGCTCGAATGGAGAGAAGAACTGAAAGAAGAACATTTATCAATAAATTTTCAGTTTGGTTGGGAAATAATCCTTTAAAGGATTCAAACTCACCTCCGCTTAGCAGGATCAGTAGCTGAATCTTCAAGAACCAAGTTGCAACACCTCTGGCTCCCATTGCAGTTGGATAACTTCTGTTAAATGGGACACACATTCAGCGGCCTTTTATAGGCGGCAGCTACGACTGCCACCTGTGGCTCTGTGGCATCCCACGCCCAATTAGTTTTTAGGTTTAGTGCCTGCCTCTGGACGATGGCCCTTTCAAGCTTCTGATATCGTTTGGCTTGTCAGTCATCATCAGTTTATAGAACTCGTTCCCAGGGTCAATGCACTTGCAGCAAATGCATCGAAATGAGAATTCAAATTACTTAAAACTTAGAAGAAGAAATGTCTAAAGAAAATAGTTTATTTGTGGAAGAGAGCGTGGTATTTGTTTGAGCTGCTAGAATAATAATAAAAAAGACAATGGTTTGTTTGTTGTAAACTAATTTTCTGTGGTCAGATTTCAAATTAATTCGCTGATAACAGAGACTTGTCTTTATTTTTATTAAACAAAGTTTAAATTTTATTTTATTTAAAAGCGAGTTTAAGGTTAAAAGAAGGTAGTAGGGCTCAATTTAAATTCTTCGATAAAGACATCTATTGATAGAGCTTTAAAAAAATGCTTGCTTGTGAACCTCACGAAGTTTAATTGCTGTAATTTTTATCGTCAGCATATTAAGCATTATTATGAAGCTTTATATATAAATAATTAATCAATATAAATATTATTACCAATGCACCTTTTTTCACAGGACAAATGTTGTTAGAGACAAATCTATTATAATTTCCTAGAAACCTCTCCTCCACTTTTACAACTTAAAGCACAAAACACATAAATTTTGTTATTTGTTTTTATTGTAATAAATTAAAATAAATAATATGTCATAAGTGAGATTCTATTTAAACTATTCTAAGCTACAGAATACTTGAGCCTTTCATTGTCCTTGGCCTTAGGCTGAGTATGCTCCTTCAGAGGAGCAATCTCCAGAGGCTTGGGTGTGGGTGTGTCCTTCATGGGCATGGGGGGCAGGGGGATCTCCTCGGGCTTCTTAGCGGGCTCTGAGACGGGAGCTTGAACAGCAGCCACTGGGATGGGAGCTGGGGCAGGGATGGGGACAGGGACTTGGGTCATGGGAGCCTCCAGCGGCTTCTGCAGGGTCAAGGGTTCCTCCACTTTATCTTTCTGATCCTCCTGCTCCTCGCTGCTCTCGCCGCTATCCTTCTCCTTCTTTTTCTTCTCGGCCTTTTCACGCTTCTTCTGCTCCTTCTCTAGCCTCTTCTTCTCCTCCTCCAACTTCTTTTTCTCCTCCTCCAGCCTCAGCTGCTCGACAAGAGCCGCATCCCGGAAGTAAGGGGAAGCCCGGAACTTGCTGTCGGCATGGGCAGTCTCCTGGGGATACTTCTCTTGGCATTCGGCGTAGGAGAAGTCCGCCCACAGGCCATGGGATCGGCACTTGGCCACGCTCAGCTTGCACTTGTTGTAGAAGACGGCCACCTCGGAGGAGGTCTTGCCGCAGATGGGATCGTAAAGGTCCTGGCAGTCGTCGTCGCACAGATACCCCTCGCTCAGGGACTGGGCGGCACTGTTGATGGCCGCCGAGTTGGCGGTCTGGCAATCCTTCTGGCCGGGCTGACAGCTGAACCAGGCGATGGGTATGGCCAGGTAGGGCGGACTCATACGCTTTTTGGCAACTCCGTTGTCTCCGGCAGCTCCGTAGGTGCGCTTCACATAGTAGCCATGCTCCTCGGTGGACACCTGGCTGTTGCCAGCCAGATCAGTGGAGGTGGACCACTTGGTCTTGGTCTTGGTCTTGTGGGGATCAGACTTGTCGTGGTCGTGGTGGTGATCAGAGCCTTTATGCTTGCGCCTCTTCGCCTCCGTGGGTGCTGCCTCCAGGAGCAGCAGGGCGGCCACTGCAAAAAGGGAAATGCTGATGAGATCTCCGAGTTGATAGGATCTTAAAGGGAAGCCTTACCTAAGATACAAGCTACTTGGAACGGTCTCATTTTGATCTGGTCAGCTGCTCGTCTCCGCCACAACTGTTTGCATCTTCTGGCGAACGGCGGCTTAAGTACCACCGACCACAGGCCAGGGGGAATTCTTTCCGGGCTTACCGGTTTTGCTGCTGGTCTGCTGGGAGAGCTCTTGGTTTGTTTACTCTTCGCACAGATCCGAGATGTCCCCCGAACGAACGAAAGTACGCAAAGTTTTTGGTACTGCCCAGCATCGTATCGTATTTGGTGAAATTTTATGCAAACTCATGTGGTCTCGGTCTGTGGACCCTTTGCCTCCACGATAGCCATCTAGAATGGCTTTTGGGAACTGGTTGTGTGTGTTTAACACCTTCGCTGCTCTGCCCTCCATTCGGAGGCAGAAAGCCCAGCCCCACGAGCCGGTTCTACGGAATTGGGTCAATCTGGAAAGGTTCGGTGATCTGGTTGTTATTTTACGAGGTTCTTCTGGCCGCAATAGCCGGCGGCCGGCAGCTGCACTCGCTGGCAGGAAATCTATAATCCAATCAAGCTTTGAGATTCTGATGATCTCTGTTGATCTCTGTGTGAGAGATCACTTCCCTCGCTGGTAATTGTGTTCTTAATTAGAGCGCGTTCAAGTGAGATCTCTCTGTGTGAAAGATTGATCTTTTCAGCAGGAGGATTGGCTTACAGATTGCTTGAAATCCATTAAATTGGTTGATAGAGGTGAACTCTTTTAAGGGGAGATTAAGCTACGAATGACTCGTCCCAGCTATACAGTTCCCAAATCTCCAGCAATCTCCTATTCATTTAGTGAAAATATTAGACCATACATTTTAATTGTTATCTTTTATATTACAAGTTTACTGCCTACATTAACCCCTTTCCCTGACACATCTCTCCAAAAATTTGTGATCACTGAATATATTGGTTGATTAAGCCATTAAAGGCATCCATAATTGCATTTATTATTATCGCTTTGATGACTCATCCCAGCTCGTGATCACTTCTTGTTTGATTTCAAAGCGTAGTTCCATGGAAAAGTTTTCGAATTTCCCATTAGCATTAGAAAGTTAACCCATATCTTTTGATGCACTGCTTCGGATATTTTTGTTTTTTGGGAAGTTGGGGGCGATCGAATCTACGTAAATCGAAACGAATCGAAGCCATGTCCAATTACATAATTAGGGCTTTGACCGAAGAGGAAGACCTAACAATCTTGTAAGCGGTTTTGCATACGGTCTAACGCCAAATAGCGCTAATGGGTCCAGTAAACAGAGCCCAGCTTTGGATGGATTTATGAAAGAAGCTGCCAGAAAGCCGAAAAATAAAAGACAGAAAGACAGAAAATTTAAATAAATGATTTCGGTTTCTTTGGAGTCGGTCTCTCCCCCGATCGGGTAAACAAAAGAAGTTGGACAAAAGAAAACAGAGATGCGTTGAAGCCGCTGGAGAAAGAAACACCAGAAGAGCAGCTCTTGGGCTGCCAGAGACCAAGCCAGAGAGCAGAGCTCTCGGGATCGGATCGCCTTGTTTGCTCGCATCGGATTTACTTTCATTTTTGAAGGGGGGCTATAAAAAGCGAAAGCAGAGCGCTGGATTCGCTCATAAAGACCGCAAAACTGCAAAAGTCCACTACGGAGTCAGCCCAGAAATAAAGGATTAGCACCATGGTTAGACCCATCTACCTGGCCCTAGGTGAGCGGAGCTGATCTCTCGCAGGTCTTGGGTTTATATTTGCTAATCTCTCTTCTCCCAAACAGCTGCCCTGCTCGTCTTGGCCTGCTCAGTGAGTGCAGCTCCCGTGGCCGAGTCCGAGATCGATGCCAGCCCCGAGTTCCCAGCTTCCAGGCAGGCTGTACAGGAGAAAGAGGAGGAGGAGCAGGTCCACAACTCAAGTGCTGACAGCGATAGTGAGGAGCACGACGATGACGATGAGGATGAAGATGGTGCCCACAAGGCAGCTGAGGAAAGCAAGGAGGACGATGATGATGATGAGGATGACGAGAACGATGACGATGATGACGATTCCTTATCGGATCTGATACGGCGACGTCGCGAGGCTGAAACCACCGAGGAACCGGCGGAGGAGACAGCCACTGAAACTCCCACCGAGGACCAGAAGGTGGATGCCACCACTGCGGCGGCTCCTGTACGGAAGCCCGTGCTCGTGCTCATCCGCGATGCCCTGAAGAAGGTCACCACCGATCTGCCCACCGCCCAGGTGGCCAACAATGCCCTCCAGTACTTCCAGCAGTTTGAGCACTTCATCCAGCAGGCCATTGAGGAGGTAATCGGCGACGATGATGACGAGGAGGAGACCCCAGTGACCATTATTCCACAGACGGAAGCGGAAGCAGGCACGGAATCTGTTGCTGAGGAGATCAAGAAGCCCGAAGGAGAGGAGAGCCCGGAAAAGAGTCCAGAGGTCATAACTCCTCTTGAAGTTTCCGAGAAGATGCCTCAGGAAAAGGAGCCCGTCAAGGCCACGGAGTCAACATCCTCCACTTCTGCTCCCCTGAGCAATGCTGTTTAGTTTAGGGATCAAGTTCCATGCACCTTTCCTCAGCTATTTATTGTCAATTATTTATTGCTAGCTATAATATACTATATGCCATAATTTGAATCCTAGACTGTGTCTACATCTTTCTGGCTTCCTTGCGTTCCATTCGCTCCTTCATGGCGTAGATGTGACTCTTCATCTGACTGCGATGGCGATTGGTGGTCCTTCTTTTGGGTGGATCGATCTGCTGCAGCAGACGGTTAAAGTGCGAGTTGGGCGCCTTCGTGGAGGGGTTCTTCCTGCTCATTGCAGCCGATCCGCTGGGTTTTCGCACCTTGTTCAGGGACAGCTCCTGGTCACCAATGGTCAAGGTGAGCGGTAGTCTTCCAGCCGTGCTGATGTAGATGGGAATGGTGATGTAGATGGGAGAGCCTGCAGCTGGTGGGGAAGCCTTAGGGGGATCCGGTTGGGGTTTGACAGGTGCAAGTGTCGTCATCTGAAGGATTAACAAAATAATATATAAATATATATATAATTTGATTTATTTATTGTACTCCTATATACCTGTTCGGTTTTCTGTGGCTGTATTGACTGTGTCTAAGGGAATTGAGAAAAAAAGGTTATAAAATAAAGGAATTAGTTTAGAAGACAAGTTAATGAACACATTATACAACAAATATTTGATTTGATTTGACTACCATTTTTAAGCCTGGAGTCTAGAAGAATATTTTTAATATTTAAATTAAGATTATTTTTTACTCTTGTCGTAAAATAAATTGAATTTTTACCTGTTTTTCCTCTGAATGTGGTGCCTGTGTCTTGAGAAAGTGCAGTGGATTGGCATCCTCGCTCAGGTTACTGTACTCGTCCTCAGTCAATTCTGGAAGACGATCCTGATGGAAGTTATAATCCTCCTCCTCGATCTCATGTGCCTGCAATGAGGACTTGGCTGTGGGGTTAGCCTCCGGTTTGGGTGTGGTTGTGGTTATAGAGGAGCCAGATGACTCTGACAAGGGAGCTGATGGGGAAGACTGTATCAGGACCTTGACATTAATGGCCTGCGGGCTGTCAAGGGATTTGGTGATATTCTGGGCGGAGCACACAAGCGAGAAGAGGAGCAGAGCTAAAAACATAAATGATATTTTAATATATACTGTATTAGAATATAAAGTATTAAGTCTTAAGTCTTGACTTAATTTTTAAATAGAAAATCCTGCAGGTATTTGTGTGGGAGAATAATCTGAGAATATTTGGATCTCTAAAGCTCCTAAAACATTGTCCTAAACCTTTTAGAAATATAGACTATTTCGGTAATAAATTTAATTAAAAAAAATACAGTTTCTCAATTTCCTTGTGATATTTTATTTGATAAAATATTACAGCCTAAAACTAAAAGCTAACTTAAGCTAATGCCCAGCCCTAGCCTAACCCGTCGCTCTCTTCATCTCGTATCCCGTCTCCCGATCTCCGCTGGTTACAGGGTCATCTTCTTGCCGTTGAGGATCAGCTCGGTGAGGCCCAGCTGGCGGAATTGCTGCAGTCGCTCCACCTGGTTGCAGAGGCGCTTCTGGAACTGCACCTCCCGGCTGAGCTCCTTCAGTTCGTCCACGCTGCTTAGAGGATTGCAGGTGCCCATCTTCTTGGCGATCAGCTCCGAGGTGAGCATGATCTTGGCCTTGGAGAGACGCAAGTAGGAGAAGTCGGCACTATTGGCCCGCTTGAGCTCCTGGCGGTACAGGAACAGTTGGTAGGGAAAGTTAACGGTGGCAGCCTTCCGACGGAGCTTCTTCATTGCCCGCTTCTTCTGTTTCTTCAGGGGATCGTGGCTCTTCACCTTGTGGAGCTTCTTCTCCGATTTGCTCGACTTGCTGCGGCTTGAAGACTTGTGGTGGTCCGACATGATGTTGCTGGGTGAACTTCTCAGGGGCGACTGTGGGCCGTAGAGCGAGAGGAGGTCCTTTTAAGGAGGTCCTAGGACAGGTAGATCCTCCACGCAGGTAGCCCGTGGTAATTAGCGGGTGCCAGTCACGCGTGTGCATGTCGTAAAGGGATCCGTTCATTCGGTTTTCCAGCGTCCGGGTCATTTGGAATTTCCCCGGCATGTTTATGGCTTTATGACTGGCCAGAGATCCAGCCTGGACCCAGACCCGACTTAGTCCTCAATTATGGCAGCCAACTTAGCGCCGTTCGCCCGGATCCTTTGGGTTTTGTGGCGATTTTTCCAGCCAAAACCAGCAGGGGATACGTTTTACCTTCGCGGAAATTTTTGGACAGTTCTAGAACTGTCTAATTTCGAGGGAAATTTGGGAGAGAGGCGACCCTGCGTCCCCCTAGAAATTTCTAGCTAACACTATTAGCTACCTCAGATCACATTTTCTTATATATCTTCTCACAGTATGGCTATTATTTTAGAGTATCCTTTACATAAAACCCTTAAACACACCTCCACAATTTGAACTCCAAGATGTCTTCATGTTTCGCGTCTAAAAATAATACTGAAACCGCTTTTGGCAAAAGATTTCTATTTTATACCTGGCAAGTCCAACTTTTTGGCTCGAGAAATTTCACTTGAATGGGAACAATGCGAAGTTCTACCGGCAAAAATTTGCATATTAATTTCTCAATAGTCTGGCTCCGGCTCTGGCTCTAGCTCCACTTTTCTCTTTCTCTTCCCAGCTATGCAAATTTCATCTTTTGCCAGCTTTTTGGCCCTACAAATTTAAACGCCGATGTCGTCATTGATTGTGCCTCTTGTTGGAAGCATTCAGGGAGGAGGCAGGGGCATTCGGGGGGAAAATCGAATAAATAATGATGATGCGCCACTTTTTCGGTTTATTTTGCATGCATTTTATGATTTTCGAAAGGAGATGGAGGCCAGACTCTTTCGCCTGAGTGCTCAGCACAAGTTGTAAAGTTCTCTCTATGTATCTCTATCGAATCTATTTTGCAGAGAAAGAAATTAGAGCAAACAGACTATTAAATTAGCTTGAAAATGTAGTGAAATGTTTAACTACTCTTTGCATCAGGAAGTTTGTTCTGCATTTTATTTTAATTTAAGAACTAAAATGTTTTTAAGATTTGTTGGACATTATTTCTCTCCCTGTTCCGGTCAGTTGGAATTAGCCAGGACCCTGGGAAAGCCATTGATGGGTCGCCGGCTTCCATTTAAAGTTGAGTTTATTTATCCAGCCGTCAGACGGAGGAGGGTTCGGGGCATTTCCATTTGACTTGGCTCCGACTGACTTGCATAGCGTTTTCCCTCAATGTCCTTTATCTTTGCGTTTGCGTTTTGCGGCTTGCGTTTGTCATTAGACGACGTCTAGACCAGGACTCAGTCAGCCAGGGCCCAGACATCGATATGCCGGCGTTTGCTCCAAAGAAGAAGTTGGCTACATAAATTTTGGCCATAGGGAAATAGACATTGAAATTGGCAACGTGCTCTGGTGCATTCTTCTGTCCTCGTTCGATTATATAACGATTTTTGGCAGCATATAATAACATATATATTCCCCAACAAATTGTCACGAATTGGATTGATCAGTTGTCTGTAGGTCCCTGTCGTCATCAAATTCCATTTATCCTTCCACTTAGCGAATTGAAATATTTTATTTTATTCATCATTCACATCAAATTGACTTCCCCCTTGATAGGGCATCATTTAATTCTGCTTAACTGTTCCGCCTTTTTATGTCTGACCCTGTCAGTTTGGGGCTATATATTTTACGATCCGCCCTTTATGGATTTCCAATTATAAA
This sequence comes from Drosophila watanabei, assembly GCA_008042575.1. Classification (NCBI taxonomy): domain Eukaryota; kingdom Metazoa; phylum Arthropoda; class Insecta; order Diptera; family Drosophilidae; genus Drosophila; species Drosophila watanabei. The sequence goes on along the minus strand of VNJS01017336.1, from coordinate 3,788 downwards.
TGCAGGAAAAAGACCACGGGGCCGCGAGGGGCAAAAACTTTTTCATTGCATCCAATCGAACGAACGGCGCAATAATTTTCCAACGCCATTGTGTGTTTGCAATTTGTTAGCCATGAAACCAATAAATTGGCCAAATATGCGCCATAAAGTTGGGAGCGGTGAGAAGGAGCCATCATCAGGCGGTAGATATATCCCACGGGAAGAAAGCGCAGGAAGAGATTTCCCCAAAAACCCTTGTAATGAAATAAATTGACTTTCATGATGAACAGTCTGGCAAATAAATGGCAACTTTTCGCTTCAAATTAAAATGTATATATATATATATATCAATTTTTTAGGCGGTGGAAGCATCTATTTTTTTATTCACACAAAAATTGCAATAAAATACACACGACTAAACTGCTCGCCGCATGGAGTTACTTTGTTTCAATTTATGTACTGACCCTTGTTTTGGCCTGTAAAATGCATTTCACATTTTATTGTGCACTCAATCAAAAATCCATTTCCGTTTGTTTCGAAACCCCCCACGTGTCCGTCTGTTTCGGTTCCAGCCTCGACGGGCGGAGTGTGCTGATTCCGGCTCCCGGATCCAGGATTCCGGATCCAACTGCAGGTGGTAACGCGGACTCCCGGATTGGCAGCCAAAAGTTTGATAATTGAGTTGAAGCCACGCGTTGAAGTTGCATCCATCTCCACCTCCATTTCGAGTTTCACAACGGGTCTATGCACTGTGAGAAAATATAATTAAATTGAAGATATTGGTTGACTATCTTGAATTCTTCAAAATACCTGAAAATTCTCATTAGAAATATATTAAATTTATACTATTTCTAAGCAGTTATTAAGCATTTTTTTAACATCTTATATATTATATAAGACATATTCAGACAGATATTCCTCCTGAAATCCCAACTAGTTTTCTCTCAGTACCAACCAACACCGGCTCCAATCATCAGCAGCTTTTAGCTGCCCCGTCAGAGGCCTCCTTTTATATGCACAGGACGATTGCAGCGACTCCATTCATGTTGCACGTGCCGCATGGCAATTCAATCGACTGTGGGGCGAGGAGTCAACCGAGCGACCAAATAACATCGGATGGATAGCCAACCGTCCTGGCAGTCCTTCCATCTCTATACTGCAGTCAAAGTAATGCCTCCTCGGGAGAGGTTCGAGAGGGAGGATTGTGGCGCAGGGCGCAGTTCAATCCCTTTGCAGTCGATGATGGTTAATGGCTGAGGGGATCCCTGTGTGGTAGTGGTAGTCCTTTATTGTGTTTGTGCAGACCATATGATGGAGTCTTTGAAATGCCGGCAACTGACTTTCAAATGGTTAAATGATGGTCAAACGATGAACGACTTATCCTCACAGGCAATGGGTCAAGAAGGATGTGTAATTTGGACATCGATATTAGTCCAGTTACCCTCGACATAATAGTAATTGGGGCTTTAGACAATTCGAGGACATTACACTAAAGTACTCATCGATTTTTAGAGAAGCTTAAACTTCATTTGGATAGAAAACTAAACAAATTTTAATTCGTTTTGAATTGAAATTGCATTGAAATACGAAAACAACAGAGAAAACTTAAGGTTTCTTATGTCATAAAGTTGGCTACAAAAAAAGGATTTTGATTGTGAATAATTGGAACGAATCTCACAAAATTTCGAAAATTAATACTCCTATAAAAACTAAACATTTTTTGCAAAATATATGCACTTGAGAGCCTTCATAACAAACTGAAAAAGAACAAAGAGAAAACTAGAGAAACCCTTTATATTTCATATGCACGAAAAAAATAACTGCATGCAATAAAAACTAATCAAATAAATAAATAAACAAAAGCTGTTTGAGGCACGGAGACGCCGGGCAAAGGCAAATAAAGTGACAAAATAAAGGAAAACAATTGCGAAATAAATGCCACAAACAATTGACAATAAACTACCGACATACAAATAAATGTGCATGCCCCAAAATATATATATGTATCTGTGTGTGTGTGTATGACCTGATTCGCACACATACACACATGTGTTTGCATGCGTCAAGGATATAAATAAAATGAAAAGAAGCCAGAAGAAGAATGAGGCACAGAGAAATAATAAATAAACTACAGTTCATGTCATGTCAGCGGCGATAGCACCGAAGGAAGCCGCCAGGACGAAAACTGACATGAAATCTAGCCTGGGAAGCAAAGAAAGAATACACACACAGAGAGATAATAATAAATATGTAGAACAAGTGAAAATGGCCAAAAGTTGTACAGATGCGTGTAGTTAATTTGATGGGCTCTTTAAGTTGTCCGATTTGTTGGCTGCTCCGAAAAGAGGAATTGAAATAGGCCCGACACGCATTCCCACACACATCCTACTACTGAGAGGATACGGGTATAAGGATGCTGCTAAGCGAAAAAGTCTCAGAAGATTTAAAGCAACTAGTTTGGGTTTCAAATATAAACTACTACATATTGCTACTACTAAATAATATAGTTAAAAAGCTAGTTTTTTTTTAAAACATCCCTGATAATGGAGTCCTTTTTGTTGGTTAAGTCTCAGGCGTTTCAGTTCAAAAATCATTTAATATTTATAAAAAACAATTTTAATACTAACAGTTTTTATTTGTTAAGCTCTATAAATTGTTAAATAATAATAGTTATAGATAAAATATTCTGTAGAATATTCAATAAAACTCTAGATAGGAAAAAACCTCTTATTGGTTAAGTTTCAGTTCAATAATCAGTTTACGCAGCTGCGTAAAATGACTTTTGTTAAAAACTTAAAACTTAAATCTCTCCGAAGGGTGTAATTATTATTATTATTTATTATTTTCAAATTTTAAAGGTATTTAAAGCTAAAGTTGTTAACTTATATTATTTGTATATTTATATATAATTTTAAATGCAAGATTTTACATAAGCATGTTAAAATTAGTTGCTGAAACTTGTTATACATCTTTGAAAGATAGTTTTGAAAGCCCTGATTATACACTTAACTTATAACTTATAACTTGTAGCTTAACTTAAGTTTCAAAATAAACCCCATTATTATGTGGCTTTTTCGACTTCTCCTCTCCCATCTCTACGAAAGACTTTCTAACCTCCCTAATCAGTTACGACCCTCTGAGCTTAGATTGCCCTCGAACAGTCTCCCATTTGACTCACCCATTAGGCAGCGTATCTTTGCCGACAATCTGTTAAGTCGCTTTCAGCATTGTTCAGGCAATTGCAATATCATCGCCCCACCATTATGAAAACAAGCCACGCTCTGGGACTTTGTTTCCCGTTCGCTTATTGGCCATAAATTCAACGTGCCCACGGTCTATTAACTCCATCCGATCTGGATCTGTAGCCATAGAGAGAGAGAGAAAGATCTGGCGTCGGGTGCCTCTTAATTTAGCCACGTTTAAGCTGCTGGTTGTGGAGGAGGAAGAGCAGCAAATCTCCCTTCGCACAAATCAAAATATTCCAGCGCCAAGGACGGGGCACATCCGACTTTTGCCGGCTTATCTATAGGCTATGGAAATTGAATTTCCCCCGCAGAACATTCAGGGAATTGGCAATGGACTCACATGGGCAGAAAGGACGCGTCCAGATAATTGCGCGATAACAGGCTAATTTTCAATTAGCGCCATTTTGATAAGTGAACATAAATTAGGCATTTTCTTTTTGGGCCCCAAAAGGGGGAAGCTGTATCAGGAGCTTCATTAATCGGCAGCAACAAATTGCAAATGGATATTTTGCGCTTTTGCTGCTCATTTCCGCTCTCCGGATTCTCGGATTCCGGTGGGATTGA
>VNJS01017335.1:0-42269 GCA_008042575.1 Drosophila watanabei | reverse complement strand
AAAAAATTATAACTTCACTGGTTTTTAATATATCTTGATTAGATCTCGGCTATGAGCTTTTTATATTATTCCCGATTTTTAGATTTAATTTTATAAAAATCGGACTACTATATCATATAGCTGCCATAGGAACGGCCGAGAAATTTTTAGAAAAAAAATTTTTGCTTTGTCAGTTTTCAACATAATTTCTTCTACTTCAAGATACTAGTATTTAATATTTTTTCAGAATTTTGTTGTAAATTTCATAAGAATCGGACGACTATATCATATAGCTGCCATACAAACGATCGCTATATGTGAAGGTATATTACATTTTACTTAACATGTAAAAATGTAAAATAATGTAAAACTGTAAAAATTGTATGAATATGAAAGTAATTCATATTATATTATATTGGGATAGATTATAATTTATACAATTGGAATCTGCAAGGGTATACCAACTTCGGCGTGCCGAAGTTAGCTTCCTTTCTTGTTAAATATGGCATATTTAAATTATAAAATAAAATGGAATAAAGTGGAGCCTATAGAAGGTAGATTATGGCTGATTTTGAAGCCTATTTAGAGCTGCTCCCCCAATGGAAATTATTTTATTTCGCTTTTTTGCCGCGCTCCATCGATTTGCATATTCATGTTTTCGGCCATAACGATGTTTTTTGCTCAGCACGGCGTTTCAATTGAATAAATAAGCATATTAAATGTTTACCGACAGCTGAAAAACTGAAAAGGTTAAAGCAAATAGTGGAAAATACCTGGTGCTTAAATTAGGGATCCTGAATATCTGATGTATAGTATATAGGGAAAAACACTGTAAATTCCGCTGGAGAAGCAATTAAGAGACGTGTAATTAGGCTGATGCATTTAGGACAGCAGCTCGGAACTTTTTGCCGGGCAAAAAGCACCCTTAAAGTGCAAAATAAATTCAGTTCGGCGTCTGCCATTGAGTTAATGCATTTTCCGCTTCCATAGTCAGACACAAAGACCGAATCGTGTGCGAGTCGTGTCCTTCTGCAGTTTCCTCTTCCCCACCTCACTCTCTCTCTCTCTCTGCCTCGTCCTGCGCTAATGATAATGCTGATGATGATGACGATTATTATTGGCAGGCAGTGCATTGCATGCCGAGTGCATTTTGTCAACCTGCTCGGCCGCTAACTCATCGCCCATTATCGTCATTATTGTGGCCGTTAAGTACGTTTGCCGCCATTATCGTGCTCCGGCATCAGGCCCTTCCCTTCGGTTATAATAATGCCTTAAATATGCCAGCAACGTGCTCTCGAGCATTTCTTTTCCTTTTTTTCTGCCAGAAAGCCTTGGGGACATGCAGGAGCCAGGAGACAGGAGACAGGAGCCAGGAGAGAGGGTGCCATTGCAGCTGCTCAATGGTTTCTAAAATTGAAAACTATATATCAATTGGCTAGGCCACGGCGATAGTTTGTCGGCCAGTCTGGTCCGGAGGCTTCTCCTTTGTCTGGCTGGGGGCCTTCCAGCTGCTGCTGCTGCTGCTGGTCCTTGCTCCTTGCTCCTTGCTGTTGCTCCTTTCTTATGGGCTTTCATTTATTTGCTATTAACCTGTCATTGTTCATTTTTATTATTGTGCGGTTTTTACGCTCGCTTTTTGCGCTTTGTCTGCCTTTTTCTGTTCTGTTGTTCTTGTTGTTCTGTTGTTGTTGCAATCGTGTCTCGCGGCATTTTCCGGCACTTGCACATGTGTGCGGGTGTCCCTGTACGTGTGCAATAAATTGTTATTATCGCCGCGTTGCAGCATGTCGTCGTCCTTCCGAAGGACTTCGACTTGTCCTCGGCGAGACCATGCAAAAGATTTATAACTTTTATTATTATTGAAGCTTATTTGCCGCTTTATCTGGCCCCGACTTCAGTGCCCAGCTCAGCCATAGTTTACGACTGGAAAATCAATCATACGCCATGTTTGACGTCAAGCATCACCTGACGCACATCCAGACGGTGGGAAGGGGCATTCCTTGCCTTGCTTTCCTTCCTTGGGTTACCGATCCCGATCCCGAGCCCGGTCATTGTCGTTTCGTATTAATTTTTCAACAGCCCCGCCTGACACTCATTGATGTTGGCTGTCATTAAAGTCTTTGCCCCGCTGTCCATTCGCTGTCCACTTTGGCAGTGACTTTGTCTGCCACCCGGGCAGCCTGGCAGCCTGTCAGCCTGGCAGGTGACGGAATGCAGCTTGGAGGCAAAGAGTTCCCAAAGGATGCACTTGCGAAAATAAGTCTTTGATTTTTTAAGACAATTGTCTTATGAGAGATATGAAAGGTAATTAATACAGTTTTTGAATTAGGATACAAATTATTAAAAAAAATCAAACTTAAGTCGCACTTTCAAAGATTTATATTTTTAAGTAAATGCTATTTTTCTCTGTGTCTCAAAGCACCATATAGGGAACCCCATATATGTAGCATGGCTTGCAGAAAGTCCCCTCTTCCGGCCTGGTCACTTAATTCAGTGGGAGGCGCAAGTTGGCCAGGGATTAGTATGCCAAGTGACGTCCAGCGGCTGATGCCTTGTTATTAAGTGGACGCTGCAGTTCCACTTCCACTTGCTGCTCTCTCTCTCTCGGACAGAGGCAAAACTTTTTACAAACGTCACTCCTGTCCAGCTCCTGGCGTTCTCCTCCGTTTCGTCCTCTTCCACTCCTTGCCATGGCTCCTTTGTTTTTGCTTTTGTTTTTCCTTTTCTTTTTTGCTAAATGCCAACAAACAACAAAAGCAGCATAAGGCAGTTTGGACAGCCGGGATGAGCATACAACTACGTAGCTAATACTTTAGCAGCCGGATTAGGTTCAATTGGAGCGGAGGCGGGGCGGTGTGGTTGGTTCCAAACGGTAAAGGGGGGAAGCGCAAAAAGAGGGACACAGCCTGGCCGTAAAAAAATCTCAAGCACAACCAGTACGACGAACACACACTCACATGCAGCAGCGCACACCAGCAAAGCAAAGCAGACGGAGAAAAAGTGGAAGGAATAAAAACTGTTGTAGCTGGCATTAAAGTTTAAACGTTGGTAAATTCCTACAGCTTCCGCTTTGTTGGACTTCACGACAGTCACTGTGGGGACAAAGGACCGCTTGACTGGACAAGGCCAGGTACGGATGGAGGTGGCGCTGAATGGCAGGATGTGGGATGTGGCCACACAGGTGCGTCGATGTGCGTGATGGGTGCAAATGAAAGGGCCGATTACAAAATCGATCAAGTTGCCTTTTCACAGAGCGACTGAAAGAGGCAGCTTCCAGGCAAAAAGTCAAATATCGTATGGCAACTTTGTCCTACTAGCAGTAATCCTTTAGCTCGGCTTCTATAGTTACATTTCCACACATTTTCATTCATTTCTTCCTTTTCAGAATTAAGAGAAACCTTTAAATTTGTTTGCAGCTTAAATGGTTTTTGCGTTCAGTTTGGATTTTCGGGCCTCCTGAATACGCAAATAAAATCTGAATGCTCGTCCTTTCCCCAAAAGCATTGCACAATTTTATGCGCTGCGGCCACAGATAAAAACGTTTGGCGGCGCATCATAATACAGGCGCACACAAGTGAGCATATGGTGGCACCATTGTGTTTGTTATCCTGCGGGCACAGTATCCACACACGGACACACAGGCACACATCGACGATGGCCGCAGCCCAGGACTCGTAATTCTGCAATCGTCAATCATGATCAATGTTTTATACACGGCATTTTTAAATGCCATCCAGCCAGTTGGACTCACATGCAAATGTCTGGCGCTCTTCCTGTGGAAAAATCAATACTGGCCAAAGGGGGCTTTAAGGTTCGCTTCCACGGGGTCCCCGGGTCGTCCACAGTCGAGGTCAGCCGGGGGGTCAGCGAGCGGTTCCTGTCGGGCTGCCATTTTGGCATTCGAGCTGCTACGGCCGGAGAGAACCTTGCGCCTTTGTCTTTGTCTTCGGCGCCTGTTTGGAGGCTGTCGCAGCCACAGGACCTGCACACGGAGACCGGCCATAGCTGTGGCACCGGGCACAATGCAGGAGTCAACGCATCTGACAATGTCAGCGCAGCAGCTGGCAGGGGTGTAGTCGGGGTTTGGGGTTTTAAAGGGGGTATAATGAGATTTTCTACTCAAAGAAAATATATAAAAAGCATCTATTATAATTGAAAATAATTTTGGAATTAATTCCACCAAAAAACCTGGTTTTCTAACATCTTAATTATATCACTTAACTTTCTAATTATGTAATTTATATAAATTTAAATTAAATATTAAATGTAATTAATTATTTTAAGCTGATATTTTCTTAACTGGTTTGAGAAACCCCCCTTTAAGTTGGTTTCAACGACTTCGCTGTTTACGGCTTGTGCTGGTTATGCGATGGTGCTATCTTGGTCATCCTCCGGCCATGACCATCGTCAACAGTCCTGGCATCCTTTTCGAATGACTAACAGCAGCTGCGGTCGACTGAGGCAGAGGCAGAGACACAAGCAGAGGCAGAGGCAGAGGCAGAGACAGAAGCAGCGACCGCACAAAAAGCCACAAAGCCACATCCGTCTGTGCGCCGCTTGGGTCGCTCGCTGGCTGCTCTTGGGTCGTGGCCTGGCCTTTTGTTCTGCAGCTGCCGCGTGACCGGCCAAACAAGCGGCACCACCTTTCCACCCATCCAGTGGTGCTGCCCCCTCTCTCCGCCCTCCACAGACTTTGTGGCATCCGCGACAGTTCGCCTATTCTCCCTTCCTTAGTCCGCTCGCTGATTTGTATATTTCGTGGCAGCATAATTTATTGATTGAGTGCTTGGCCAGTCCACAGCAACCGCCAAGGGTGGACCATCCCCAAGGACCGCACCAGGAGCCCCTTGACCGATTCACTCTCCCCCCCATTGGACAGGCCCCACTTCACCCCTTCGGCGTGCTAGCAAACATGGTTCCGATTCCGACTTTCAATTGTCATTGCGAATATTTCAGCTTGTTCTTTTTGCAGCGTTTTTGTTTTGCTGGCCCCGCCGGTTTGATTTTGTCAGCTACGCTTTGTTGCGCTTTTCGCCAGCTCTGTCTGCCACGATTTTCCCGCCTTTGCCCCGTTTTTCCCAGCTTTTCCTTGCCGTTAACAGTGTTTTTGCATCGGGACTAACACCAACCGCCGACCCACCGACACCGCTGGAAATTTAAATTGGTTTGTTTTGTACTGCGGCGGCTTCTGGTGCACTGAGGGAAAAGTAAAGCAAACTATGAAGTTTTTAACATCATAATTTTACTATTTATCAAAGAAATATTAACTACAAGTAATATCTTTCTTTAGCTTTAAAATTTAATCATTTGTTGGCTCAACTTTGAGTACCATATTTTTTTCTGCCTGCAACATTGCTTCTGTTTTCTAGCTGCGCTGCCATAAAATTGCAAATTGCAATTCGCTGGCAGGTCTTGGTCTTTTCCCATTTGGCTCCCGCTTTTCCACACTTTTCCCCTTGCACTCCACGCCATCTATTCCGTCCGACCTCCGAAGATGTCTGGCAGACATCAGCGTCATGCTGCGCATCGTTGACAAAGTTACGAGAAACTGTGGTAAATTTTATTTGAATTTCCAATGCATCTGCTGCTGCTTTTGTGCTAACCCCGGCAGCTGGTAGCTGGTAGCTGGTGTGTTTGTTGCCACTGCAACTCGTTGCGGTTAGCAAGCGTTGATGAATGGAATGCAGTTAACGCCCGAAGAGCGTGTCGCCTTCCCTTGATTTTTCTCGCCTTTCCTCCAGTGCTTTTCCGCGCTGAATGCTGTGTGCTGCCTGTGTTTGAGCCACCAATTAATCATGGCCCCGGGGCTTCTGCTTTCCCAATCACTTTCTGCTTCATTAATGATCGCAGCCAGCCGCAAAAGATAAGCCTGGCAGAGCAATTTTTAATCATAATGGGATCTCGGATCCGGGGCCAATCCCAGGCCCACATCCACTCCATTCGCGTCCCAATCCCGAGGGCCATGTCAAACTTGTTGAGGAAGCCCGCATCATTGGGAAAAGCCAAGACAAAGACAGCAGCATGTCGAACAAGGGCGGGGGCACGCTTTAATGATAACAATAAAACAGCTCACACAGCGCGAGCAGGCATCAATGTCACACATGAGCGAGGGAAACACGGGGAAAATCATGGAAAGCACCAGCACAACTTTCAACTTTTACAGCAGGGCAACAAAAATAAAAGCATGTGGGTGTTTTTCCTGAAAAATTGCGACAGCAGCAGTGGCAGCTTCTGCGTTAAATCAAAAAATTATATAGTCATATAGTCGGGCGCACACATAACCGACACATGGCCCCGTGCAGGAGCAACATGCTCGTTTAGGTGCGGGTCCTGTGAGTTGGAAGCTGCGAGCTGGGAACCCTCCAAGTGATAAAGGCAAGGAGCAGCGGAAAAGCCACGGCTGGCAAAAATTAATTTATAATAGGCATCCTTTATGAGATGACAAGGATGCTGAATAAGATAATGGCATCAACGAGCGGCAGACAAATGGCAAAGGCAGGCGCTCCCAGGCTCCCAGGCTCGCCGGGATTTGTGGCTCCGAACCGGTCGCATGTTTGGCAAATAACGAAATTACTTATCGCTGGCAACGATGAAAGCCCGGCCAAAATAAGATGAAGCTTGTAAGCTGTTGCTAATAAATATTTTAAAATGTTTTCCTACTAGCAGCAGTGTGTGTGTGTGTCTCTGTGTGTGGAAAATGAGAAAATGTGATTTTTGCAGTACGAGACGGAGCGGAGTTCAGCCAGTGTGAACTGGCAATTAATTATGCAACACGAGACACGAGCAAATTACATGGTCAAAAGGGTGGTCAGTGAACCCAAGCCAAGCCAAGCCACAGGGACTGAAGGGTCCTTTAAAGTCTCTCGTTAGCTCCGCATATACATATATCTCATTTCAAACACCTAATTTAAGATTTATACCTGGCCCCAGCCACCTATCGCCAAATGAACCCCGGCAATCTTTCCGGCTGCCGTCGTTTAATGTCATTTAATGTCGCTCATCGGCATTAACCCAGCCAAGCTGCACAAACACCGTGAGTCCTTGTGAATCCTCGAATCCAAACTGATATGGCTGATACGGGGCGCTGGCAATAAAACGTATTTTATGAGCAAATTATGTTTATTAGTGCGTCAAAATGTCAACATTATGCACGACAAAATACATATTAAAAAGTACATATAAAAGATGAAATATGAAGACAGCCACACACTCACGTATACACGTATACACGGGCCATAAAAGAGAGAGCCTTGCCTGGCCTTGGGTTGCCCTGCCTGCTTTTTTGGCAGCCAATTTCGAGAGTAAGGTAATTCCAGGGCCAGCTCAAAAGCACCGCAAGCCAGACGACAGACAGAGTGTTGGTCAAAGTGCACAAGGGGCCAGGGGCCAAGGGCCAAAGGGATAAAAACGGGACGAGATGCAGGGCTGCAGGCATTGTAATGCGGCCTTGTCCGTTGTCTACATTGTGGCAGCAGATATAATTCGATTTGCAAGCACAAGCAAGCACACGATTCGAATATGAAAATGGAAATCATCGTAAAATTTCTGGCACGAAAAAAGAGTCAGTACACGGGAAAAGAAAGCTTGGTGTGTTGTGTAAGTAAAAACTTAAAATATAGTGAGATGGGAAATTTAATAAACATTACTATGTGCTGTTTAAGCTGAGCTCTTAAAGATTGTTATGCTCTTAAGGCTGGCTCTTTCAAATCTACATAGAAATCACATTTTCTCACCGTGTAAGAAGCCAACGAACCGGACAACAACAAGCAAATTACAACAATGGCCGGGGCAACATTGTTGCATCACAGAACGCGCCGCGATGCATGCTAAAAGTAATGCACAATGACAAACGCTGGCGCTGAACCACCAGCAGCAGCTACTACCCCTGCCAAGTGTGGCAGCCACCACCACTGGCACTAGGCACCACCCAAATCCGGCTAAAAACCCCCGGGGGCGAGTGCCACAAAGACTGGGCCAGCATATAAAAATAGTGGCGTGTGGATGGAGGAGGAGCGAGTGCCTTTGCCGCTGCTATTGCGATTGCAGCCCACGCAGGATGCCCAACGCGCATGACGCGCAACGAGCGCTCCTCCAACCGCCGGCTGGCGGGTTGTCCTGGCCTGTGCCTGTGACTGTGCCCGCTGTCACCCCCCGCTAGCTCTGGCCGCTCCTTGGCATTTTCCGCCAGCGGAAGCTGACGAAATGTTGCCGATGAGCATTGCTAACGATGTGGGCAAGAACAACACAACGCCTACGAGGACGAAGCGATGACGATGAAACGATGACGAGGACGTGAACGAGAACGAGAACGAGCGCGAGAACGAGGACTCTCGCCCAGGACGAAGGCAGCAGCAACAAAATTGCAGCTAGCCACTTTCTTCCTGGGCGGGAATTGCATTATCTGCTCGTGTGTTTTTATTTGCCGTCTGTCTTTGTTGCTGTTTTCTATTTTCTATTTTCCAGCTTCGGCTGCCCTGCATTTTCCGCCCAACGCCCAATGCCCAATGCCTTTTTGTTTTTGCCTCGCTCGTTGCCAGTCGCTCGTCGGCGGGTGGGCGTAAAACTTTTAAATTAGAAATTTTTGTTAGTTGCAGAAATAGCCAAGCGGGGAGACGGAGACGGAACGAAGGGGGGCTACAGGGAGACAACGGGGGTCAGAAAGTGAAGTGTTGGGAGGCCAGCACTCAATAGTTTTTTACACTTTGTTAGTCGGTTAGTTTTTGTAGTTGTTTTTCTTTTTATTTAAGTTTCATTTCGGGTTCTCTTTTTTTTTTTTTTTTTGTTGCTCGTTGTTTTGTGCTGTCCGCTGCATTGTGGTTTCTATTGGCACTCGCCAGTTGCTATTAATTTTTAATTTTTTCTTTCGGTTTCTCCCCAAAACCCGCCCCACCGCCCCTCGTCAGCGTGTAACACTTTGTGGCAGACATAAGCGGCCAATCCGCCGTCGTGAGGTCAAACTTTTAATGCAATTTTAGCCGGGGCGTCGGTGTGTTGTTGAATAAAGCAAAGCCTGAATGATTTGTAAACAATCGAGGGCTTATGCGAAATTGATGAATTTAAAAAGGGATTTTCCCTGCTCACCTCCTTTTTTCTTAGGCCAAAAAAAAAAAAAGGAGGAAAAGACTGAAATGGGAGAAAACCCATTAACGTTTCGTGCCCACAGAAATGGGCAATGCTTTTTGGCGTCTTTATTTGGCTTCCATTGTGCGCCGCCCCCCAACTTGTTATTACCTATTCGGCCCTGGCCTGGAGCTTAACAAAAGATGATGTGATTGAAATTCGCCCCCTTCCGAGGCCCTCACACACACAGAAGAAAAAAAAAGAAAGAAAGCCAGAGAGGAAAACCTGAAGCCAGAGATAATTTCAGCAATAGGCGTCACCTAATGGCATTCCGCAAATTGTTTGTTGAATTCACGGCAAGGGCAAGCGCTTGTCAAAACGTCTGAGATTCGGGACTCTCGCTTCCTGCCGTCCTTCGGCCTCCGCTTCCCTATTGGCCGTAAAAAAAAGGTTGTCATGCTGCCAAGGAGTGGCGAAGACGATGACAAAAAAACAACAACTTAATACCCAGCTGATGCCTATTAAGCACAGCATTTGCGGCACCACCACCACTCCGCCACTCCGCCACAAAAGCACCCCACTGTGCAACGCGCTGCGTGTGCTTTGCCTTGATTTTGTGGCTGTGATATTTTCATTTGCTTGATTTGTTTTGGCATAATTCTGCCATCGTCTCGACTTAGCCCCGACTTTTGCGTCTATTTTTTTGTGCTCTGCTCGGGCTTTGGTAAATTATTGGGAATTTCGGTTCAGGCTAGTGTTTGGATCTGGCATCGTTAGGGTTTTGGAGAACCGCAAATCAGCATTTTCTTTTTTTTTTGTGTTGCCGGGGGAAGGGGCATGCCTGAATAATGGGCGCCCTTGCTCGCATTAAGCATTCGCCATGGTGGCTCAGGCTCCACTAATTTGGGGATGCCAAGTGACGATGCACACGTAGCAACAATAATTTCGGCTAATTGCTCTCTGAACAGCAATTTAAATGCGAAATGAATTCTGTGAGGTCACACGCCCACAAGGGGGCAAGGGGATAGTGTGTGCTGGCGGAGGATGAGAATAGTTTCGCCCAGTTCGCATTCATTTCATTGCCCTGCTGCTACTGCAGTTGTAATAAAATTACGCATACGCTGCGTGCGCCCACTCCTAGCTGGTTGCTGCATATTAAAAACGAGTTTGCCACAGCCACAGCCAAAGCCAGCCAGCCAGTATAGCCTGGCCCCGTATTTTCCGACCAAAAACCGGACCGTCTCGTCATACATGTCGAGTATGACTTTCATTGCAATTCATATCTGAGCGCAGACATCGCAGCAGCTCGGAAAATAGCAGAAATTAAATTTGTCTCTCGACTGACAAATGTCCCCCGAGTGGGCAAAACCAGAAAAGTACTTGACGATACGTAAAAGTCAAGTCAAATTGCAGGGGACCACCTCTCACCCTGGATTCCTGCCCCATTCCCATTCCCATTCCCTTTCATAAGTCAGCTTGTAATGTTGTTAAGCATCCAAAGATACTGTCACTGTAGTGGCCACAGAATGGGACTTGGCCAGGAATGAGGAGGAGGAGGTTGTGGGCCAGGACTCTTCTGGCTGTATCTGCAGCTTTGTATCTTTAGTGCTGCCGGTGGTTGCAGAACCTCGCCGGAGTCGGCAACTTCAACTTGGTCTGGGTCCTGGTTTTTCCTGCTGGGTGTGGGCTGAAGAGCAGCTGATGTTGATGATGATACACACTCAAGTGCGCTTTGGGTACAGCAGTTGAGTAAATACACAAACACGGACAGGCAGAGGACTGTGACTGCCCTCAGACATACACACACTGGCATTCTGGCAGACTGGCACACCCCCTGTATACACACCATATGCGCAATATGGCGAACTGGGAGCGTTGACGTTGACTTTGGCGCTGTTGCCGCTTTACTTATTTATGCCAATTTTTGGAACGCGTGTATATATGTTTATATATATATGTGAGTGCCCGGCGGATTGTGGCTTGTTTGTTATTGTTGATTTTCGGCTGGCTTTGCTTCTATTTAAGCATTTAAAGCAAGATGCTACGTGAGCTGAATGTCAGGATGCGAGCTTTACCAGCCACCTACACTGCAAGAAGTCTGGGCGGATTTAAGCCCCAATTCAGCACGAAGCAGTTAAAGAGATAATGAATTAATGAGAGGATTTTCCAACTTATAGCTGTGGCTTTAAGGAGATGTAGGAAATATACCGGAGAGCCACGTTTTGGCACCTTTGCTAGGGAGTCCTTTATTTTGTTTTAAAAATATTTGGAAGGATATCAAATAACTTATTCATGGCTTTGCATATATTTACTGAAAATGGATGTTAATAATTTTCAGATGCAAAAACCATCATATTTTCAGGTAATCTGATAAACTGATGGAAATAGAGATATTTCCCATCATTGCACGTCATAGAAAATTGACTAATTTATAAAACGTAACTGATATTAGCCATCTAGCATGGAGCAAGGACCTCCCTTGGCCCATTGAGACCCCCGGGGACATTAAAGACCACCAAATCGAAACCAATCCACATCCAAATCCGAATTCAAATCCAAATTCGCAACCAAAGCGAAGCGAACAAACCAAGCAGCCGGCACAAATTTAACCAACTGAAGTCACTTGGGAATCGCTCTGACATCGCTCCCGCATTGGTTTTATTTCATTAGTTGTGCGCCAATTTAAATATTTAACGAACATTGCCAGTTGCCAGTTGATGGCATTTGCCGGCAGCTTTAAATTGACAAAAGCGAAAAAAAAAACACAAAAAGAAAAACTGGGCAAATGAACGCGACTGTGGCATAGATTAAATTTCCGCTCTTATGAATGCGCGTAGCTAATAGAAACGCTGCTGCTGGGTGGCTTTTCTCCGGGGGTGTCGGGTGGCTGCTGGGCGGCTTTCAGAGGGGGTGGTGGTGCCGGGCAGGCGGCTGTCACAGCACGGGAGCTGCATATATTTTGAGCTAGGTCCCTGCTGATGCCGCACATCGGTGGTGCCCTGGTCCTTGGTCCCTGGTCCCCGGCCGACGCTCGTCAGTTTCAAATGTCCGAAAAAAGAAATCCAATTTGCCGGGCTCGCGCTGGCAATGCCCCATGGACATGCGTTAATAAAAAAGAAAAAAACGAAGTCCAGTAAAAACAATGGCACAAAAAACTGGCGACGGCTGCAGCCGGCCATCCACATCCAAGTCCACATCCAAATCCACAACTGGGGGCCATGGCCATGGGAACGTGTAGAAAATAAAAATTTCTATTTAAATGGCAAAAATCAACAAATGCAACACAAAACAATCTAAAACACAAATCGAAATTAAATGACCGCACTTGCACACAAAAGAGCGAGATCCACACAAGGCGCACACATACACTCGAAAAAATAAAAGGGCAAGAGTGGGGAGAGCAGAGGAAAAAGGCTGGGAACATGGCAAAAACAAGCCACTCGTGGCCAACAGTAAAAAAAAGAGCGAGAGTTTGGGGCAAAAAATGGAAAGCAAGTGACTGAAATAAAGTGCAGCAGCTGCGCAGCTGTCCAAAAAAAGGTAACAAGGTTTGTAGGTGCAAGAGGGGCAGGGGGGGAGTGAGGGGGGTGGTGATGGTCAGCATGCCGGCCGCTTTTCCAAATACAAGGATATATATATATATAGGTGTGCGTGAGTGTGTGTGAGTGTGCGGCAAATGCCAGACGCGGGTTGTGCAATTTCAACATTTCATTCAGCGGCAAGTTTTGAATTTGATTTTGGCATTTCTATGCGTTTTCTCTTTGGGGTTTTTTTTTTATTTTTTTGTAATTTTCATTGTTAGTTGAATGGCTGAAAAATAGCAAGAAAAAACTCTACAAGACCTTGGCTTTGAACCTCACTAAAATGGGTATATCTTTAAATTTATTACTTTTATGTATTAAGAGTTTTCCGTACATTGTTATAAATAGACTTCTAGGAAAGCTTTACATTTTATTTATTATTCCTTGATATTTTTAAAGCAATTTAATAAATGAATTCTTGGTTTTCTAATTATTTTTCATTGTAATCCCACCAGCTTCTATCGCCGAGCAGTTGAATGATCTCATTTCGGGCCCACTTCAAAGCCCTTTTCTTTACGCCTCCGACAACCAAATTAATTAACTGCAAACGTGCGAAACTAAATGAAGTCACTTGCCAGCTTTTCCATGAATAAGCCCAAACCCTTTACAATTAACACTCCAACGCCCATCGCGTTGAACCCGTAACCGAACCCGAGCTCCTGTCCAGTCCCTAGTCCCACCCAGACGCATATGTGTAGCACACAGGAGGTCATGTTGGGAAAAGGAGTAAACTCGGGTGCCACCATTACTATCACTATTACTATTACCACACCGGCGTTTTTGGGTGCCTAACGAGTGACACACAAAGGCAAGCGTTCCAACAGTGTGGATATATCAACACCTACACACAGACACACGCACAGACACTCACCTGTCCGAGCGACAGAGACAATAAGTGTAATGGATGCGAGGGGACGGAAAGAGAGGGAAAGCCGTTGGCGGCGGAAAATAAAAACGGTAACCGCAATTTGACCCAGGTTTTTACTTGCTTTACATTTCGTGGCGCCCGACAAATATGCAGATTGGCACACAGGGCGCACCCGCAGCCCCCCTCCCCCTCCACCTGCTCCACCTGTGTCGCGTTTACCTTTAACATGTGCTACCCACCAACAGCGACAGATACATTTTCCGAGCGATGTGTGCTGTTTACTTGCCCAGCCCACCCCCTGAACCCTCTAAGCGATGTGCAAACGCTTACGGCAGCGTTAAATGTTCGCCGGGGGGTGGCCTGGCGGTTGGGGATGTTGTCTATAACTCTGCAGTGCGTGTGTGTATGTGGAGGTTATAACTAACCGGAGAACAGAGCAAACATATGAGAAAAGAGCACGGAGAAAAATCGATCTAACTTCAGAAGTATGCTTAAGAAATTAACTAAAAGAGTTGAGTTAAAGTTTAAGCAAGTATTTCTGTACTTCTTAAATAGGAAACCGAAAGGTTATATCACTTAAACCTTTAATAATAAATCAGTCTTCTTAATTTCGTTCAGTGATCTGTATAGATTCCTTAAGCCAGGTTTGTTTTGCTTTTGGCCAATGCTGCTTTTGTTGTTTGTAGGCCAAAACATACGCAATTTCCATTTCGCTCTTGTGTCTATGTATACAATTTCAAATTATAAGGAAACAGGGGAAAGAGGGGACTTTTCCAACTCAGAAGCCGTTCTTGCTGCATTTCTTGGGCTGTCCTGCCTTTTTTCGATTCCAGCTACGCAAATTCCCTGTCGTCTCCTGTTTTCCTGCTGCTGTTGCATTGTCTCTTCACACGATTGTCAACTCCAAGAACGAATCAGGAGCAGGAGCAGGAGCTGAAGCGGTAGCAGGACTTGGAGGTTGAAGCTAGAGCTGGGTAATAGGAAAATAGCTGGCAGTAGCCTACTGGCATTTAAATGCGAAATTCGCACGCGATCTGCAAGCAGAATGTGGGGACCAGGACCCTGCCACATTTAAATCAAATTATTGACATTTGTTTAAAGGCCCGGCTGGTGGCTCGCATACAAATGATTTAAGTTTGGCCAACACTTAAAGTCCTCGAGCGGAGTCAGCACTAAAAGGGACCCGGGACTTGACTCGAGACCCTGATAAGAGTCGAAGGATTGCCGGGGATGATGATTTGGGGGTTGGGCCTGGGCCTGGGTGGCATTGCCCCGAGGCAGCAACCCTTGCCGCATTTGCGTTTACGTTTGCCTTTGCTGCCGTCTCTGTCTCCGGCTCTGCCTTTGCCTCTGTCATGTTTTGTTTTTAATAGTTACTGAATCTCATTAGAATTTAGATGAGTCTTAATGAGTCATTGTTTTACACGTTAGACGAACGGAGAAGACGACGCCGGTGGCAACACAAACAGCAACAATAATACACTCACACACAAGTAGAGAGAGAGCGGGAATAGTGCACTGCTTCCAAAAGTTTCCGCAGCCAGTCACGAAAACATGAAAAGGTAGCGAAATTCCGCGCACAACTTCCCAGCCCAGTCCAACGCTCGGTTCTACTTCCCGCAAAGGAAGACTGAGAGAGCGAGTCACAACACAATGAAATTTTCATTTGATCTGCGCGACGCGACGACTTGATGAGGCTGCACCACCCCAACCACCATTCATCCCACCTTTTTCCACAAGGTTATTGCCATCAGAGGCACACTGAGGAGAAAACCTTGAAGGTGCATGATGAGAATTTAAAAAATAAGTTAGTTTTGAGAATTGAGTACTTTGAATAGAGATATTTTTTGTAAGGTAAACAGTCCAAAAATTAACTTTAAACAACTTTTAATTAAGCTCTAATTTAGTAAAGTCAGATGAGTAGGATTTTATTATTTTAAAACACAAGTTCATTTATTAAAAATAGTATCTATAGTAAGCCAGAAATCTAGAAGTAACTAATTCCTCCAAGTCTTAAATTTTAGCAACTTTTTCTCTCTGCAAAACACAATACACAGGACTGAGGGCTCATTTAAGTGGCAACTTAAATGCCACGCACACTTGCGGAAATGATGCTGACTCCGAGCTCGGTTATCTAAGACCCAGGGGAGAGTGGCAAAAAAGGTGGCAAAGGATTGCGGCCTGGCAGCTTGCGGTAATCAGCATTAAAAATCAGCATTATCAGCGGCAAGGCGGCACGGCATTCCGTCTAATGGCGACAACGAGACACCGAGTCGAGAGTTGAAATGCCTTAAAGTGACTGCTGTTTCATTAGCAAGTCAAGTTGATTGGCTTTTGAGTTTCGAGCTTCAAGCTTGGAGTTTGCTGCACAAACAGGCGGCACAGCTGCAGCTTCAGATGCAGGGCGAGGGCGTAATCAAGATGAAATTAAAGCGCAAAGTTTGCTTTAAGTCGACTTCTGCAACGGCCAGCGCTAATTAGATTTTTTTAGTTCCATTTAGCAGGGTCCAGTGTCCGCGCTCTCTGCTTCCATTCTGCGCGTTCCATGCAAATGAATGAAATTAAAAGCACATTATACTTTATAATGCGTCCTGATTTGAGCGCAGAAAATTTAATTTAAAGATTTGCTGAGCCAGGACCCCGTCTTTTGCCCTCCACGTTCGCCGTATCGGCGATATATCAGCTGGCTTATGTATCCCCAGATAACCGCAGTGCCAAATTGTGGGCATAAGTGACTCTCAGAAGGACATAAATGCGGCAGGAACCCAATTGATTGGGATTGGCCAGCCATTCAGCTATCCAACCGTCCAACCATCTAACCATCCATCCTGCTAGGAGGGACGGCCGGCATTGATCAAAGTCATAAGTCAGCGGCATACAAATCTCCATGTAAATATCCTTTTACAGTTGAGTTGTCCTTTTCGGACATCCCGGGATGGCACAGCACGTCTAAGCAACTGGATTATTAACATTTCAATATAATTTGTGGGCCCGGTTCATATTCAAGGGGAGAGCCTGTGGCGAGCAGCGGGCGGAGGGCGGCAGTCGGGGCTTGATGGGTTGCCCAACTTTTCCTGCTGACGTCTGGGAAAATTAACGCGCCTCAGGACTTTGATCCTTTTTTATATACGCATACGCATCCGTATATGTATATTTGCCTGGCAACCCGCTGCGTGTTAGTCTTCCGTATTTGCTTACATATTCATCAATTTTTGGGTTAAGTTGTGGGCGGGCCCCGGGCCCCGGGTCCCTGGGATTCAGCCCGGGATGGATGTGGAGGATGTGAGAGCTGGCGGCCAGCACGTTTTGCGGTTGTTGGCGTCAAATTGTTTTGCTTGTTTGGGGCTTTCTCTGTCACAGCGGGCGGTATCAGTCGGTCGGTCGGTCAGCTGGTGGTTTTTCGACCGCCGGCTAAGCGCTTTTAGCTTTAATGCACTTCCCCACTTAGCCGGCGAGTTCATAATTGCCATTACGCATACGCCGTGTGGTCGGTTATGCTGTGTGTGTTTCGGAGGCAGCAAGGCAGCGAGGCAGCGACAAAGTGAATTGCCAAATGAGATTGCAGGCGGCCGGTCAATAAAACATTAGGGTCCACATCGATGGCACATATATCTTGGACGCGGGCCGAAATTTGGCTCCCAGGGGTAAAATCAGGCGGCCACATCCTGCCCGGAATCGTGTCCTCGATGGGGTTGCGTGTAATTAAGCGCTGCAGCTTATGTAAGACAAACAGGAAATAAGGTTTAGCACAAACGCATAAATAACAGCGGCAAATCAGTAAACTCACACACACACCAAACGCAGTGGGGAACATAAATAAAGGCAAACAAACAATGAAAGCGGATAACATAAAATTTACAACAACTAAAGCCAACAAAGCAGTGGCAGCAGCAGCACCCAGGCAAGTCAAGGCGTAAAATAGGATAGTTGTGCACTGGGAAAATAAATATAAACTGGCATGAAATCATTAATGAAATGAAAATGAACTCAAATTTTGTGTAAAGAATATACTATAAACTTAGAGAACCTATTTTCAATCTCCCTTTCCCTCTCTTTTTTAGTTGTCTCAATAAAAGAATATAAATAAAGGATATATGATATTATTTACCTTATTCTCTCAGTGTTCACACATACATGTGTATACATCCTGAGTAGCTTCCGTCTTTAATCAAATGGTACAAGTGGGCGTGGCAGAAGGCATTCGGAAGGCGGCAGCCAGCCCTGCTGACACACTTAGTCCAAAGGCAACTCCTTGCTCCCTCTGGCTCCTTCAAGCTGCTCCCCTTCCTCCACTGCCACTCTCGATCCCAGCTAGCTCACTCACCTGGCTCACTCACCTGGCTCACTCACCTGGCTCACCCACCTGACTCACTCACCTGGCTCAGTTGGTTGTTAACGCTCTCGCTGGCATAGAAGTCAGGCAAGCAGAAAGGGGACAGGTGCGTCCTCGGCAAATATACAAAACACTTGTAACTGCCGTGCAGCTAGCAAGGATTTATGATTAATTTATGTACACATGGCTGTGTGTGTGTGTTTGTGCGTTTACATATGTGTGCGAGACAACGACAACGGCAACGACAATGGGTGACTGTAACGATGGCAAAAACTTAATTAACTCATTACATACGCAACGTTTTAATCAGCCAACGAGCCGACACGGCCAATGGAACAAGGAACAACGGAAGCGAGCAAAAGAAATGAAAAGCTGCCAGCGCTTGACATGCTGACACCGCTGCCAGGAGGTGGAGCAGGAGGTGTACCAGGAGCAGGAGTCGAAGAACCTTCCATCACCTTCTCTACCCCCGTGAGCTGCCAATCGACCTCTGGCGCAGTGCAAATTTAAAGCAGCCTTTGACTGCAATTAGTGGCCGCCTCGTTTGTCTGTCCCGCACACACACATAAAGGTTTAACTGTATCCCAAGGATATGTGCTCGCAATTCTCACAGTTGGCAAGTTGCGTGCCTGGCTCTTGCCTTTGAGCCAGGCCGTGTGCAAAAGGGCGAACGCAATAACCTGAGCGAACCTCGGCGATTGATTTACAATAACGGCAACCACTCGAGTCAAGTTGAGTCGAGCTGCCTCAGTAGACTAAGCCGCGCTCTTCTGCTCTGCCGCTGCGATTACAATGGGCTCATTAACGGTGGCGTATACGCAATTTCCAATTAAATAAAAATTGTGGCCACGCACACACAGAAATGAGCACTGAGGGAAAATGCAAATGATTGACCAAGATTCAAATTATTTGTGTTAGGACATAAAAAATTTGATCAATAACTAAATAAGAAGTGCATTCTCTTAATAAATATTTATCGATATAATTTTTGTGACAAAATCAACTTTTAATAAACTCATAACTAAAAATCATGAATTTTAAATCAAAAACTGTTCTGTGTAGGTTTTAATGTGGTTTATAAATATAAAGATATTTAATAGACCGTCCACAAATTTTGCTACCTTGTTTCGATTTCAGTTTATAGTATATCCTCAAGTTTATGAACAGTGTTTTATGGAGTCTTCGATTTCTCCACCGATTTTTTTCACTGCACCAATGCGTACATTTGTAAATGCGAACACGCAGAGATTTACTCGTTCGGTTTGTGTTTTTTAAAGGCCAACAGGCCGCACATCACAACGTTTCAACTTACTCAGCCAACGCTCCTGCGGCACCCAGGTCCTGCCACGTCTCCATCAGTTCCGCTGGCTCTGTGGAAATTCCTTTTAATATTTATTTAACACAAAAGCTTTCCGTATTTCGCATTTTGCCTTCGCTGCGGCCACGACGACGAACGTAGCCGTTAATTTTTCGCTTTGCTTTTCATTTTCGCAAAATTACCGGAAATGTTAATTTCTGCACGTGCAGCAGGCAAGGCCGTCGGCCGGGAGGGGGGAAGAAGGATGATGAGGGGTTGTTTTGGGGGTTTGGCCCGCCCAACAGCCGCGCCCATCGGCGATGTCAGCCTCGAATGTCATCGTTGGCGTCGTCGTCAGTGGGCCCCAGCTGAATAGTGCTAATTATTTAGGGTAAGAATTCTCTGTGTGCTTGTATGTGAGGGGTGGCTGGTGGCTGGGACAACTCGCCCCCGAAAAAGGCCCCATTGCATTGGCCCTTAACCCATTACCACCCCACGTGCGTCGCCGGGCTTTGGCTCTGGCTCTGGCTTTGCCTTTGCCTTTGCCAAGTCTTGGCTGTGAGTTTTCGGAGCTCAGCGCTGAGCTGCCACAAGAGCGCACGAAGGACAACGACAACGCCATGCCACCCAAGGTACCACCCCCAGCATTTTCCACCCCGTCAACCCTTTCGCCCCCTCAGCTCCTTCTCTGTCGCGACTTTTTTTTCTGTGCCAAAGAGACAAAGCACACAAAAATAATAATAAATGATTGCAATTCGTGCGGGTGTGTTAGTCTGAGTGTGTTTGCTTTGCATGCGAGTTTGCGACTGTGCACGAGTACACTCTAAGAATACTTATTAGTTAGTTTAAGGATTAGATTAGATATCCTTTTTAATAGTAATTATCAAAATACTTGATTTACTTTAAGGATTATGAGTTGAATATAGTATTTAAGGGGCTGTAAATTTAGAAACTCTTCAAAAATACCTTCCTTGTTCCTGTAGATTTTCTGCTCTATTATTTTCTATATAATTTCCCGAGTGTATTCCATGTGCTTGAGTGTGTGGTCGGGTATCCTGCCCATCACCCGGTGCACTTGTGTTTGTGCAGTCTGCATGACGGCGAGCGGCTTTGAGTTTGTGCATGTGTACATGATGTTCGGCCTGATGATGGGGCCAGAAGATCCGAGAGCGCGCAAAGTTTACTTAGATGAATGGGTTAATTAGTATTAATGGGAACGTTCTTCGCGGGGTGAGCAGAAAAGCAGAAAAGCAGAAAAGCACACACAGTTGGCAAAGTTTTGCGCGACGCTTTTGAAAACTAATACAGAATCCGCTGAAGACTCGGCAAGTTTTGTCATCGCTTCCCGCCAGGCAGCCATTCTTTGAACCCATCAATCTGCGCGGCTCCTTTGTGATTTCAATTAACTTATCTCTGCTTATGCAGCATAAAATTATATATGAAAAACTTCCCTCTCTCTCTCCTTGGGACTTAACTTTTTTCCCACTCTCCTCTTTTTTTGTGAATATGCATTAAAGCACTGCGTCAGCGGTGGCAATAAATTGCGAAATAAAAGCGCATGACTTGGGATTCTCTTTTGATTTGCGTTTTTATCTGGCACATATTTTGTGCGATTCACGATGCGCCAGCGGCAGGCAGGCAAGGCAAACCCTTCGCCGAAAATCGCTGTGAAAATCTGGAAAAAACCCCGATACTCAACTTGGCACTCTCTCTTTCCTTCTTCTTTTTTGCAGAACAATTCCACATCTTTGTCGGCGACTTGAGCTCAGAAATTGAAACTCAGCAATTGCGCGAAGCATTCACACCATTCGGCGAAATCTCGTAAGTATTAAAATGCAAATTTTCCATTTGCCAGTTAACTGGGAATTGCCTTTCACCCGTTCTCCATTCCTGCAGCTTTTATTTCTCCACACTCCGTAGCATTTCCCATTCCCACTTTCCCTGGCGACAATTTCCCTGTCACACATTCCCTGATTATTGGCAGGCGCGTGTGGAGGCTCCGGCTTTCCCATAAAAAATTCATAACCGAGCGGCAAAAAAAATGAATTTATGCAAATGCCACTTTCGGCAAACTCTTTTCTCTGTCTGTAAGTGTCGCTGCCGAAAGGCGGAAGCGAAGTGGAGCCATTCAAATATTTAAGTTGCTATTTTTCGGCTTGAAAAGGCAAAGTCACTAGCCCACCCACGACCACTTACCGCCTCTCTCCCGTGGCAACGACAGCATCAAAAACTTGGCTTAATTAACTTCTGTTTAATCGCAAAGTTTCGAGTCAAAATGTTAGTCCGTCTCTTGGGAGCAGCTCCTCCATCCAGCTACCAGCAAAGGCAGGCCCTGCGGCAGCTTATCAAAAATTACGCCAAAGTATTTGATTTTCGGATTTGCCGCTCCTCTGACTCCAGTCAGTCAGTCCATCAACCAATCTGTTAGGCTCATCTTCCCGCCGATGGCCAATTTAAATTTTAATAATTTGAAAATCATTCTAATGACTCTGGCCCTGATTGGGCTAAAGGGTTCGTCTGATTCATTAATGAGCTGGTCATGTTTTGGATTAAGTCTCTAGGAAAATCATGACAGTGATGACCAAATCAAAGAACCTTGCTTAGATATATAAATAACATTAACAGAATTTATTTTTTATTTACAAATTGCTTCTATATAAACTCTTCAAACTTCCTAAGCTCCTACATATTAATCATATATAAATGATATGACTATATTTTAACCGGAAATGTGATACCTTCCCATCACTGACTGTTGACAGCCGGTATCGATGGCTACGCATTTCAGGCCTATTGAGCAATCGATTGGCACCTTTGTGATAGCTATCGCTGACATCATTATCACCGATACTCCTCAGCCCACGTCGCCGGCTGATTATCTGCCAGGAAGGGAATGCCTCGGGAAGTGGGCTGGGGAAGGACAAGGAAAATGCCGCCGGTTGCTGCTGGCTTAAAGAACTTTATTTCTTTGGTTTTTCTTTTTTGGGGCCCGAGTCGATCTCCTAGCCGACATGTCAAAACGCTTAACGCACAAAGTCGGCAGGATTCGGTCGTGCGGCTCCCAGGGATCAAGATGTCCCCTCTCCGCCTGTCAAAACTTTTATGCGTGCCTGGCCTTGTTTGCCCTTTTCCTTGGTTTATTTTTTTTTTTTTGTTTTTGTTTTCTTATTTTTTTGGCTCTTGGTTTCCGTTCTTTCTCTTTTTTTTTGCATTGTTGCCCGGCTTTTGGTGTTGCCTGGTTTTGGCATTATGTTTGGGCCCCGACGCACTTTTGTTTCGTTTTGTTAAATGCGCGGCGCGTGTGAATATTTAATAAGTCCTGGCAACAAACCCCCCCGAAGCCAAAGCCGGAGCCAAACCCCGGCGGGTCTCCCGGCATTTTACTTATAATAATCATAAAAAAAAGTGGCCGGCCAGCGTCGCCAACTTCGCCGCCGCTGTGGTTTATGCTTCATAAATGAAAAGTAAACTGCCGGACCGGGGGTAATTGCCAAAGTTTCCTGGCAGCCCGGTTTAGTGCGGTGTCGAGGCCCCAATTGTCCAAATGAGAAGTCGTCGAGCCGCTGGGGGAAATCAATTGGAGTCCCCGGTTCGGAGTCGACTCGGAAGTCGTCCAATTGGCACAAGTGACCAAAACGAGCCGGCTGTAATGACCGCAGTTCGATTTCCAGGGTCGAGCAACGAAAGATCAACAGTGGTGGGGATAGAATAAAAATTCATCAAAACTTTGCCGTTATCTTAAAGTCCGGACATGAGATGAGATGAGTCGTTTAAGCCGCATGGCTTCTTGGCAGCTCGGCAGCTTCCCCGAAACTGCAAGATAAATAAAAACTTTCCAGCATGAGGTCAGATTTCTAATTTCCGAATTACAAGAAGCCACGCCCACGCCCATGCCGGCAAACTCAGACGGAATATATATTTGTATTTTGTACTCGAAGGGAAATATTTGAACACGTCGGGCAGAGCGAGACAAAGACCGGGACGGAGACTTTGGGGACCCCGAGAGAGAGATGTCTTTATGAGGAATTTGCATAAATTTTAAAGTTTGCCAGCACTTTCGCTCGGAGCAGGGTGGCTTGGCGGCCGCAGAAATACATTTAAATCTTGAGAAACTCAGTTGCAGGCCTTTAATGTTTATATTTCGTGTTCTTCTCTTTTATTTTTTTTGCAGCGACTGCCGCGTGGTGCGCGATCCACAAACCCTGAAGTCGAAGGGCTATGGCTTTGTGTCCTTCATCAAGAAATCGGTAAGAACTGCCAGCGGCATTAGCATATTTAAGTGCATATTTATGCAGTCGTGCGCAGGCTCTTTATTCTGACTTTGGCAGTGCACGGAGAAAAAACGAAGCTTTATTGTTTTAGATAAAATTCGAGTTAGTTTAGATTTATAAAGACTTTACATAACTTTTTTAGTTCAGTAATTCGTGCTTTAAATAGTTACATTTAATTCTTAAAGAAACAGAAACATTATCCTTTTGATACGCACTTCCATTTCTGAATTATTTTAAAAGGTAGGTTTGGTAGTCAAAGTAAACTTTAATATTTCCTTAAATTTCCTTTTAAATAATGTATTAAAATAACACCGAGTTGACACTTCCGAGCGATAGTTTTTTCTCCGTGCTCTCTCTTTATTCCGATTCTGCTCCTGACCGTGTCTCTGTCTTCATTATCGCCCCGCAGGAAGCCGAGAGCGCCATTACGGCCATGAATGGCCAGTGGCTTGGCTCCCGTTCAATTCGCACGAATTGGGCCACACGGAAACCGCCGGCGAGTAAAGGTAAGGAAATCATGAGTGTCACCCCAGCCGGCAGGCCAGCACAGTTTCCGGTGTGCGTACACCCCGGAGTCCAGACCTGAGCCAGAACCAGAGCCAGAGCCAGACGACGCGTCGGTCTTATTACAGGAAATTATGGCAATGAATGCCAAAGGTGGCCTGACCCAGGCATTGTGCCAGGGGAGGCTGCGTTGGGGATGGCGGAATTTTCCAGGCGGGTGGGAATTGAGGAAAGCCGAGCGCTATTTATAAACGTCGTACGAAATTTTCTGGCAGATTATGTTTTCTTAATATTTGTCCTTTCTTAACCGCACGCGCTTAATTTCCGTAATGGGCTGTACCCAATTTGGTTTAAACTTTTTCAATTAGTCGCCAGGCGCCGCCACAGACGCAGACCCAAAAATATATAAAAACCATCTAAAAGCATTCAATTAGGCCCCGGCAAATCAATTTTCATTTAGGCCTCGTGGCACGCCCCCCCAATTTATGGCCACGGCTTGGGTTCCTTTTTCGCTTTTCGTCCTTCGCCTCCGCTTCGCCCCTTTGGTTTCGTTGTCAACCGCACAGACATCCGATTGTAGCCGTAACCGTAACTATATACTTAGCCGGGGGCGTAATCATTATTAACAGCGTACAAACATGCGCGGGGCTTCCCTCGTTTGTCTTTCATAAATCAAAACTTAACGCATATTTGCATGTTTTAACATAATTTTTATTTGTTAGAAACACACAAACACACAGGCGAACGGAGGCCCGACCGAATCAGATAAATAAATTTGGCCAACACGAAACTATTATCATAAAAGGCGCACACACACAGTAAGGGGATATTTTCCCCGGTTATACAACAAACATTTGGCATTCTTCAAGTCAAACTCCCACACACCCGCACACCCAGACAGGGGACGACGGAAACTACATAGTTTGAGTTTGAGTTTGAGTCAAGGTGGAATTTATCGTGCCGAGGCCCGAAAGTTGGGCAAGGGTTCGGCGGCATCCAGGGGATATACGAATATAATATTTTCCCCTTTGCATTTATATTGTTGTCATAAAAAACGCCTATGAAAGCTTAAGCGTATTTTTATTGGTCTCATTGTTTATTTGACTGTGTCACGGTTTTGTCTGTTCCATTCTATGCCGCTCTGGAGCCGAATTGCCGGGCGGTAGTTGGGGAGCCTGTAATACAAGTTATTATTAGCAATTTGACAGAGAAATAATTTTGATTTTTTGATCGCCTTGAGGCTTGGGGAACTGCTAGCTGAGTCGGCACAAAAACTCAAAAGGGGCCAAGGGACAGCCAAAGGGTTTTATGCTTCGCTCACATATGCAGGGTGTGTATTGCAAATGGTAAAAGGGGTGGAATCGGACCGTGGGTTTTACGGCCACGCCTAGTTGTTGCTGCTGCTGCTGCTGCTTCTGGCAAACTTTACGATTTGTAGCACTCAACTCATTTCGCATTTGGCATTCGCATTACTTCATGTTTTACGCAGCCACTTTGCTCGATTCTTTTGGCAATCCAGCCAGAGTTGGCCCGGCATTTTTATGTTTTAAGCAGGCTGCACATTTTATGTCCGTCCGCGTTTAGTGAGCCACTCATGTGCCGGGCCAGCCAGTGTGTCTCTGTGTGTGTCCTGGTGGCTGCCGCCTGCCAGCCCCATTGTTGCTAGAGATTTACGATCCGGCGCAATTGCGCATTTTACAGTTGTGACAATTTTGGCGACGCTCTGCAATTTCGTGCCGGGCTAAAAGTTTCCTCCTCCCTTGCCTTGCCGCCCAGCGTCCTTTGTCGATTTTTCCCCGGGTTTATAACAAACGCATTTGCCGCGGCCCCTTTTTTTATGGTGCCCCTCCCCCTCTTTGGAAAGGGAAAGTTTTTCACAAAGTTCCACCTTTTGTCAGCGACCGAAGTTCACTCTATTCCAGTGCATGGCCATAAATAAGGCCCGGAATACCTGCAAGCTCATTATGGTAACAACTTAATTAACCAGAAACAATATGCCGACGACAGCGGCACAGCGCACAAAGACGTCGACGATGTTGTATGACAAATTTCTTTGCGAAAACTATTTGACTTTTGACTCGGAATGCGGAGGGTCTGTGTGGCATTTTGGGGAGGCGCTTTATTAGGGGCCCCGGGAGGGAAATACCTGCGGAAGTCGGAGTTACATGCCCTCGTTACCCGAGAGTTGCCAGTTGACGCAATAAATCAAGATTTTATGCAGAGTTGCGCACAATTAAGTAAAAGTTTAAATGCCTGTGGATGCGTTTTGTGGATGGACTCGGATAGCTGCGAAAATGTTTAACGAAAATGGGGTGTAGAGACTTGAATGATGGGTAATGGAACATAAAGAATAATATATGAATGGAATTTGGTGTTAAATAATACAAATATTTGGTATATAAATCAGAAAAAGAACTATATTTAAATTATTTAAATTTTTATTGTTAATTTACGTTTGCCAAAAGATAGAGATCTTATCAATTAAAAATTTGCTTCATAAAAAAGAGTAAAATTTATAATACAAACAATTAAACAGATAATAGACAAATATTTTTTTTAATTGCGAGTTAATTTTGGTTTTGTAAGCATTCAAATTAGCGCTTGGCCACGCCCATGTGGTACATCTCTCCCCCCTCTTGACTCACGGCACTTGGTGAAAGTGCCACGCCCCCAGCGAACGAGCATTTCCATGCATATTAATTACTTTTGAATTTGCTCAAGTGCCGACCACGTCCTCAAGGCTCATGTTGTTTTTGCCACCGTTCGCCAACGTTGCTGCGTGTAAAAATTGTGAATTATTTATGTTAATGATTTGGTGATTATTTCATGATTTAGTTTTACATGCCTGTAATTGCTCATTAAAATTTCAAATCGTCGGGAAAAATGGGAGCACCTGCCAGGCCAGTGGCACAGCCGACACCACTGCCAACGCCGCTGTGGCATTCGCTATTAGCCCCCATAATGGCCCTCGGGCTGACCAGACTTCAATTATTTGTGTCTGACCGCCCCCAGGAATGAAATGCGAATGGGTCCTGGATCCCGGTGTCCCGGGTTCCTGGGAATGGGAATGCACATGGTTTGTCGTAGACAAAAATGTGCGATAATTATGGCCACGCTGGCGCACTTACATGGGGCCGAAAGTGCTTTAATTTGCTGCGGACATGAAACGAGAGCCGGTTGGCCAAGTTGGCCAAGTTAACCAAGTTGGCCTCGTTGGCCGAGTTGCCTCAAGGCTAAGCACGTAGGGCGTGCGACTCGGCTCGGCTTGGCTCGGCTCGTTGGCTGCATTTTCAAAATTTAATTACACCCATTTAATAGCGTAAAAAAGAAATTAGAGAAAACAAAAAGTGGAAATAATACGGGGAAAAAATGGGTGGCACACAAACACAAGGTAGAGTGCAAATTAGTGAAACATGGCGCTGCAAAGTATGCAATGTTCCTTTGCATGCGAGAGGCAAGTGTGTGTTGGCTGTGGTTGTTATTTCGTCAAAGTGTGTGTGCCTGTGTCTGTGTCTGTGAGTGTGCGTGGCCAAAGCGCATACATTTGTGGCAAAAGCTTTCAAAAGTATTTGCGAGCTTGTTAGTTTTTCGTCCTTTTTCGGTGCACCCTCGCCACCGAGCTTTGATTGTTGTTTCAGCCCCAAATGCGGTTGTATTGTGCACTCGGAAAAAGTAATATTAATTAAGAGAAAATATTGTTTAAGAAAAAGCAAAGCTGAGAGAAGTATAAGTAATAATTAAATTTCTTTATAATTTATAAATCTTGTAGAACAAACTTTAAATATTTTTATTAAAACTAAAGATTTTGTTTACCGAAATTTCTTTAAGTATTTTTTTTTTTTTTGCTAGTGTGTCCTGCAGCTGTGCGTGTGTATGTGTATAGCAATCCTGTTGCATGTCATTGAGCCATATTTTTGTGTGTTTCTTGGCATGTTCGCTGCGCAGTCGAAAGCAAAACAAAAAGCAGCCACACAAATCCAGACATCCTGCAATGGCATTTTGATGGCCTGCCCAGGGTGGAGAACGGGGGCGGGGTGCGGGCTAGCTGCCATTAACAGCCTATGTTAAGTGGACTGAAACAATTGCGATTGACTCGGTTTTGTGATCCACAAAGAGCGTAGGAACAGCCCACTCTAGATGCCATCGATCTATGCATCTTTGCGAGCTGTCATTAGGGTCTAATCCCTAACTTGCCTCCGGCAGGACCTGAACAATGCAAGGAAATGCTGGCAGAAACTAAACAAAGACATAAACACGCGAAGCTGACATTATTTTTAAAAGTGCAAATTTAGTTTTAACCTCAAAGGAAGTAATTAGTGTTGCTTTTGCATACAAATACGTGCATACATGGCGTATGCGGAACGACAATCAGGACAACGACAATGGGGGTTGGATCGGGCCATTACTGTGTATGTATGCACATGTAAGTGTATATGTGGACTGAGCATACAGTGAGTGCAAAAAGTATGCACGGCGACAATAAAACGGCATACGAAAAGTGTACATATATCCGCAAAATACGTATAATAAAAAATGCAATAACAACCGCAACAATTTTAAATATGCAACGCCAGCGGGGGGGGCAACAACAAGAAGGCAGCGGTAAATGGTGTTGCCACCCCCCTCTCAGCACAACACACCTCCCCTCGCACACAGAAACACACGTATGTGGGAACCGCACGCACACAAGCATATTGACTAAGTGCATGCGGTTATTTTAATTACCAAAACGTTGCCCAGGCAGCTCTCGTTGCGTTGTTGCTGCGGGTAAATCCGTTAATTAATTTGCATATTAATCATGCAGCCGGCGAATAAAAACCAGGCCAGGCCTTGCTGAAAAAAAACTGCCGGCTATAAATTGTCGTTCGAGGCGGCAACATTAAAACGAGATCCATCAAATGCACTGTGTAACATCGGGACTTCCCGCTTTCCTCTCCGTCTCGCCCCCGCAGAGAACATCAAGCCGTTGACCTTCGACGAGGTCTACAATCAGAGCAGTCCCTCCAATTGCACCGTGTACGTGGGCGGCGTCAACAGCGCCCTCACCGCCCTCAGCGAGGAGGTGCTCCAGAAGACATTCGCCCCCTTCGGCGCGATACAGGAGATTCGCGTCTTCAAGGACAAGGGTTATGCCTTTGTGCGGTAAGTTGTGTCAATAAATTATTACAACATTAACAAAGATCATGCCGGGAGATAACTCATGATTTATCCTTTACATTCGTTACAGCTTCTCCACGAAGGAAGCGGCCACCCATGCCATCGTGGGCGTTCACAACACCGAGATCAATGCCCAGCCCGTGAAGTGCTCCTGGGGCAAGGAGAGCGGCGACCCCAACAACGCACAGACCATCGCCACCCAGGCGCTGAACAGTGCCGCCGCTGCTGCCGCCGGCTTCCCGTACGGATTGGGCGCCACAGCCGCTGCTGCCGCCTATGGCCAACAGCTGGCCGCCACGGGCTGCTGGTACTCGCCCACGCCCACCTACCAGGCCTCCTCGGCCACGGCGGCCGCTGTGACTCCGGCGGCGGCCAGTGCAGCCGCCGTGCAGAACCAGTTCCTGCAGGGCATCCAGGGCTACCACTTTGGACAATACGGTGGATACCAGCAGGGCTACATGGGGTGAGTAAGGATGGGGTAGGATTAAGGATGGGGCAAGGTCTTTATTGACACTGAATTAGTGCTCGATAATTGGATTTTTATAGAATAGAGGGGGTTTAAGGAGTGATTTGATGGTGCACGAAGGGAAAAGTGATTGCTTAATTAAAGAATATTTAATTTATAACTTTTATTTTATTAGCAAAGAATTTCACTCTGTATTTTATTATTTTTATATTAAGGAAATATATTTCCTAGTTTACTTAATGGTTTTTTGCTCTTTGAATACCTAAGGTACCATTAAAAATCATATGAAATTAAGCTACTTATTAAATTTAAGAATAAGTAGTTGTAAAAGTATTAACATTTCCCTCTGTGCACAAAGAGGAACTCACTGCGACCCGCTTCAGTTTGTGTACTTTGTGCAATGATTGAACCGCCACCGGGGATCGGCAGACACAACAAGAGGAACAGCTGAACACCAGAAGCGACACCAACACCAGTACCAACACCAACACCGACAACGACAACGACAGCATGACGGATGGCTGAATTCATTTGCTAATTGCGAAAGTTTTTCATTTGCACCGTCGTTCATCTGCGGCCGTATGAAATACATTTCCGCGTCCGTCGGGCTGTCAACATAACGTGCTATTTGCATCGCAGTCGCGTAAATTTCGTTTTCCGCCGCCCCTACTCGCATGTCCTTCTGTCCTGGCATTCGGTGCCAGAATTTTCCCTCCTCCCCAACGCCCGTGGTAATTGTGGCGCGCACCATGCTCCAGGGACTTGCCACGGACGGATCAGCGAGTGTAGTTAATGCGGCAGCAGGTCTGCACATAGAAAAATTAGGAACATTAATGGAAAAATACAAATTTAAAATTTAAAAGGGTAATTTTACAGCATTGTGTTAAATTTGTTAATTTAAATTGTTATTAAATGCTATAAGCTTTCGTTTAAATTAAGGTTTCTTTATGGATTTTCTCACCGTGCTCATATTTGGTTTATTCCTGCTCTCGTTGCAGAATGGGAGTGCAGATTCCGGCCACCTGGCAAGGCGTCACCCAGGCACAGATCTCACCTGCCCAGCAGATGGCAACGGGCGTGGCTGGCACCGCCATTCCGCAGGCCGCCGGCGTGGTGGCCTATCCGATACAGCAGTTCCAAGTGAGCCCACAGGTACGTGTTCCCCCAAAGATATATGCTCAGAAACAGAAACATAAACAGATACAGATACTGATATACTGGCACGGGTTCCGATACACAGATACTCGTGAACGCTGGCCGTGCAAAACACATTGAAACATTTTTCGTGCATCTCTCCTGCGTTTGTTGAAAGTTTTGAATGCATTTTGGATTCTTTTATTCGATGCGAGTGATTCGATTCGTTCGATTCGTTCGGTTCGTTAGTGTGCGATGGGTTGTTTGTTCTGCAGCTGTGTGCACTCGATATGCGTACATATTTCCGGCTGCTATCAAAATATTCCATCGCCATCCGAATGCCTTTGCCTGCTAATGTTATTCTTTTGCATTTGAATATCGAATATGTGGGCGGAGACAATTGTAATCTGTCAATATGCATGCATGTTTTTGATTAAATAAGCGCTGAAAGAAATCAATATCGAATATCAAAGTAAACAATACGGTTTGTGAACGTTTATTTCAAATTGCCTGTTTTGTTTTCTTTTTTTTATATTTTTTCTATTGTAAAATATTAAGGGCTTTGTCCAGAGCTTGTGTTTGCATTGCATGAATTGCTTAATAATTTTTGCTATCGTTAATTTTGTGCCACATGCAGCGGCTAAACTTATATATTTCAGCATTAGCATTATCCTTTGAGTGCTCATTGAGCTGCTGCATAGTGTTTGCCAATTTGTTTGTGCGCTTTATTTGTTAATCTCCTGTGTGTTCGCATAATTCAAAACTCTGTGAAACCGAATTTATTATTGCCTAATAGTTGTTGTTGATGTAAAAGGGGGATAAAACGCCATTGCTGCACACACTTTTTCTGCATTACAATTACTTTTATTCCGACTACTACTTTTTTCCAATTCTTACTAACACCCATATTATTTTTTAAGGTTTATCCTTTACTCTTGCAGGCACAGTAAACGCAAAAAGCCAAATACCGAAATCCTAACCAAAATTTTTAAGTACAGCTGCAATTTTCTGAAACAGAAACAAAACCAAAACCAAACCGAGCTGTAAATACAATGCGATGCGCAGAACACAAATTGCAAACAAAAAACAATTGATGGCAACTCGAAGTTTGGCGATTTTAGAGAGCTGCACCCCAAAGCCAGGCAAAAGCAAATGCAAAAGCAACAGCGAATGCGAAACCCTAACCAAAGCTAAATGAAAATTACACAACCACGACACACACACACACCCATATTAATATATATATATATATACACTAATTATATATCTGAATATATAACTAGAGCATAGATATCTGTCAGGGCTCCGTCGGCTAAGACCGGGGCCAGACCAGGCAAACAATTATTATGTATATGCAAAAAGCTAAGAAGGCCAACAAAAAAAAGTATTTTAAACCCTAGTTGCTTACACCACAACACGAGCACACAGACCCAGACACAAATACCATCGTCACACCGACATCCTGCAGACATATTTTAATGCTTTATGTAAATGTGTGGGAGCACGGCGCGTATAAAAAAAAAAAAAATAATAACAATAATTAATTGAAGGAAGTAGGCCAACATGGCGTACACAAATAAAAATAAAAAAGAGGGGAATACAATTTGGTCCAGGGAGGACACGAATCGAGAGGGTTGTAGCAGTCTAAATCAAACACTCCACTCACACATTCCGACAGTCGCGGCATTAAATTAAAATAAACATAATTAAAAATGCGTTAAAATTAATTACGCGCGCACACACACACATGCGAAAATATTTGAGCTCGTGTGTGTTGGCAAACAAGCAGCCCTTCAGTCCCCCATTAACCACTACCCCTTCATCCTTCTCACAGCAGGACCCGCATCATTTTGTATTGCCTACTTTTGTGCGCAGTTTGGTTCCAGCTTAGCACACACTTCACCCTCACCCTCACCCACACCCACACACGCTGACACTCACATAGCACTAGTGCCTATAACTATGATAGATGACGTGGATATATTTTAGTGAATATATCGCTTAGTAACAACTGCCAAAATCGGGCCACTCGCCATGTCCTGCTATCATTTCCTATCGAATGCAACTGAAAGTTCACGCACTCACACCGAATCAACAATCGTTCTTTGATTTGTGATCGATCAGCAGTCGAAAATCGAAACAGGTTCCTACACACGCACAGCAACACTCGAACACTCGAACACACACGAACACAATCTCAGTCTCACAGCACTCGCAGTTCGAACTTCAAAGTATCTGAGTATGAAATACAAGTCCAGGAAGATCAGAGTCCAGCCACCCCCTCTCTCTCTCTTCCCCTAGCTAACTTGGCGGTAATAAGCTTGATAAGGACCTAATGCAGGTGTTTAATTTGCTTCAAACTCGCCTCCCATTACACACAACGACCCGAAATTTTCGCATCACTTTCAACAATCCAGACGAGAGCCATGTACAAAGCAGCCGTAAAAATGTTTCAAAAATGTTTCCCTCCAACGAATAACGCCCAGAATTAACCCCTCACTCTCGTTATAACCAAAGTACATGATGCGTTTATGGTTTTATTTCAGTTGCCAGAAGAGGAATGGCTAGCTGCAAATTTGTTGTGTTAGTTCACTGTTGTTTAGGCCAAACGAGAGCGAAATCGATAGCGAAATCGATAAAGTAAAAGGAAATGCATCCCAAACCAAACTGAAACCGAACCGATAACCAAACAGAATATCCAAGTAGCTAAAAATATATATATATAAATACGGTAACATATAGAGAGAGGTCAACTCCCCGACACAAGTAAAATATATTGAAAACAATCAAAGTATGCCATCGAATGATATTAATTGATATTAGCTAATCGAGCATAGCCGTAATAAAGTAGATATTATCGCCTAATCATATAAGCCAATAAACACACTTGCAGCCCAGCCAGAGACAGTTTAACGAATTACGAGTATCGTATCCTCGTAGGCAGTGAGGCAGTGAGAGAAGGACCCTCGCAGACGCACACCATACTGACACAGACACAATACCTAACAGCAAGCATTAATCAACTTATAGACGACACACGCACACACGGGGACACACGGAGATCGAGCAGGAGCTCCGGGACACTCGAGGACACAGACGACAGAGTTTCGGGAGGCAGTACATTAATGTGAAACATAAAAATAGTCGTACGAAGAATAAAACTAACGTGTAGAGTATATATATAAATGTAAAGTGGTAAAGCATAGACATAGCGATGGTTGATAAGTACATAGAGTATACAGCGTATGCATTAAACGAACATGCTTATATAACACTCACAAACACACACTCGACGAGTCGTATGGATAGTAAATACTCACACTCACACCCCTCAGAGGCACTCGGGCGCTGACACCCAGCGCAGGAGGAAAACTAATGGGAGCATCGTATGGTAAATTATATTAATTGTATATTGTGTTGTCTGCGTTCGATGATAAATCACAACTAGATGTTCAAAATGGAAGCCAATTACGGCGGTGGCATCCACAAACAAAGCAAAAATCCCCAAGTAATAGAAATAGCAATACAATACTCATACGTAATCGCATTCGCAATCGCCATTCGCAGCTCGCAGTTCGTCCTCGTATTCATACGAATTGGACGGAAAATTAAGCCACAAAGGACGAATGCTTGATTTGCATTCGACACGCCCCAATCCCCGGCGACTGGCAGGCAGCGTGGAGTTTGTTATGTCATTTTTTAGTGGAATAATTCGCGGCTAGCGGAGCCGAGCATTTAGCTACGTGGGTGTGGCCCGAACACCAGTAAATGTCTATCGATAATACCCCCACACTGTGTTAGTTGGTAGAATGCGCTCACTCAGTATGATCACCGAATTTTAGCCAGGATCTGAGGATCACAGGATCACTGGACACGTACACAAACGGAACTTGATTGCTTACATGCAACCGTAGTCAGTAGCGGCAGTCGTACTGTACATTTAAATGTTTTTAGCACTAGAATTTAGAGGAACTACGAGGCAAGCGACTTAGATGTAGATGTGATTTTAAAGAGGGCGGGATTGGGTCGCCACGATGCAGTTGAAGCTGACAAATGCATTTTGTGTTGTTATTTTATTTTCTAGAAATTGTGTTAAGCGGGGCAAAAAGGCGAGAACAAAAATTTGAAATGTTGTTGACCAAACGAAGAAAAAGAAAAGAAAATAATAAAACCAAAGTAATCAACCAAAAAAACAGTTTTGCAGGAAACAAAATTTTTGGCTAGGATAAAAAAGAAAAGAAGAAAACATTTGTAAGAGAAACAGTTTATAGTTAAGGCAAAGGAAAAAGAAAACAAAAAAATATTATCGGTTTGTTTGTTAATGTTTGCGCTACATATCAGTAAAGAGTTAAAATGGGTAGTTGGCACGTAGAAATAGTGAAGAGTTGGAAACTAAATAAGAATTAACTGCGGAACGTAAAGGATCTAACAAGCTGACAAAGACGACGAAGTAAATAATATTAAAATATAAAGAATATATGATTAACAGCTGTAACTGTACGTATTTATGTTGTGTAACTAAACAAGATGTGCTAAGTCATTTATATACGTCTATATATATATATATACAAAGTATTTATACACAAGGAAACCCACGTCACAGAATCAGCCGAGGAGGAGCTAGCAACCCTGGTAGAAGCATTCGGTCTTAAGGAAGTACATAAAACACTAACTGCGATCTGTAGCCGCACTATATGGCCCAAAGATGATGATGATTATTATTATTATTATTGCCACTCACCAACTCAGGTTCTGTTCCGATCAAACCAGTCAGAGTCCATTTCAGGCATTAGTCAAACATAATTCAATTCCGCGTCATTCGCTTTGAGTTACTATTTTGGTTAGAGTTCAAAGCCGGCCGCCACCACACACTGAAACGATTGCAGTTATTAACCATAAACTACAATTACCAATTAGTCAATTCGAAGTGTAATTAACTGGGATGCTGATACAGGAGCAGTTAGCTAAATTTTACCACACGCAACGCGACAACGGTGGCACATAGCATTAATTAAACCGAATGAACGGAAAACAAATTTTAACGAGATCAAGTTGCAGCAAGGCGAAACCGAAAATCAATCAAATAAAGTATTATCTAAGCTACAAACAAGTACACAGATTATATATATATATATATATATTCTATACCGTATATATTTACATGCAGCCAGACCGACCCTCTAGGTAAATGGCAGTGCATACTATCCATCTGAGTTCTGAGTTCTGGGCGTATTTCCAACTAGGGTTTGGATAATTTCCAGTGGGAACCCCAATATTATTTGTAAATCGAGCAGAGCAAAATATTAGTCATTAACGTAAAATCCGAATAAACTAGCCACGAGCACCGTTGGAACCAAGCTAAATCCATTTAATCCAAAAAGTACAGGCAGGCCAGGATATTTTTGTGCAATAAACCAGACGGATTGCAGGAGGGCAAGGAGGGCATGTTATGCAATTAAAATTACACTAAGATTGTAAACAAATCAAATGCAAATGTAGAAAAAATCAAACGATGAGCAAACAACCAAAAGCTGCTAACAAAACAAACATCAAAGGAAAAACGAAAGCTAAAACCAGAAAAGTTTTGAAAGGCATTCGACACGAGGACAGGACAACACTCACACAATCACACATACTGACACGCAGACACAGGCCACACAGGACACTGAGTAAACACACACATTGACATTGCATAAAACAGATATCGATATATATATACAGACGTAAAATATGATAAGTAAATAGCAAATAACTAAAGTAAACAAAGTATAGATATCGACTGCAGTATTGCAAATATTTTGTAGAAATTTAAGCATGTTTGAGTGTGTTTTAGGACAAGGACTAGAAGACACAAAGACGAAAGGCAAACAGAATGAAAAAATCGAAAAAACATTGTAGCGGAATGTGAGGGCCGAACAACATAAACAAACAACCAAACAAAAAAACAAACAAAACCAAACAAAACCAAACAACAACCACAGCAAGAACAAAGCCGAAATTGAAAACCTAATGCATAAGCTAAGTATTAAATATACACTATATATATACGTATATATACATATATATATATATATAAATACGGCATCAGAAATCACACAAAACATACACCCGAACAAACGGCATTTGCATAAGAAAACACACAAGTGAAACAACGTAACGAATATTAAAAGAGTTAATCAAATTAAGCATAACAAAAAATTCAAAAGGAAAATATTTATAGTTGAGAAACAATGAAATAAAGCCGAGAGAATTTTTGGTTGCGTATTTGTATACCAACGCACCAGAGAACTCCAACAAAAAGCTAAAAAAAAAAATACAAAAAAATCCAGCTAGCTGCGAAATGCAAGCGAAATATTATACAACAATGTCAGCGGAGCGAGTGGCCAGGACCTCCTCATCGGGATGATCTCGAAGGAGGAGGAGCAGGGGAGCGGATGCCACAATAAGTAGGAAAGGTTTTAGAGCTAGACACTGGGTTTGCCCCACTGTCGGAGGAGGCGAAGTGCATAGAGAAATTATACTTAGGTGACAGCAGAGAAACCAAAATAAAAAATGATACAAAAAATAAAACACAAAAATAATACAGAGACAAGAGTGTAATAACAGACAAGAGCAAAGACAAGCAAGATGGAAAAACAAAGAACAACTGCAACACAGAAATGATGAAAATAAGTAAATATACCGAATAAACAACAAAAATTATATTATGTATACATAAATATATTGAAAGAAAACAAATAAAAACGAACAAAAAAAATTTTGTAAAAATAATTCGTTCAAAATGTGTTTTCATTTTCATGTTGTGGAGTCTTTTAAGGTAACTGGAAATATATGTGGATATGTATTACTGCAGATATTGTTGTACTTGTGTTAATTAAATAAATTTTTATACCCTTTCAAAATATTATAATTTTCAGAACCTTAAATTGTTAATTTCGAAAGTTACTCCTAAATTTTATATAACATTTGTACACAAATTTAGCTTAGTGTATAATAATATTTCCATAAATTCAACAAACTTGATTCCCCGATATGTTACATTTTTGCTTTATGATCTTCTCCATATGGCTGGTTCCTTATTTCCCTGGGGGCTCCTGGCCATATCTATCTTCTGTTGTTTTTCGACCCGCTCTCCTTTTAAACGCGCGGCTTTCCATTTGCACAGGTGACATGAGGAAGACGTTCTGCTACTTATGCGTATGCCCCACAGGTGAGTTCGTTAAAAACATTTATGCCCCGGATGGGGCACACACAAAAAGTATCTGCACAAGGAGTGGCACGGGCCACCTGCCTCACAGTTGGGCCGCCAAGGATGGATTGTCATAACAAAGGCAAAAGACAACACGTGCAACAATAACAAATCAAAAATTTACAAAAACAGAACAACGACAAAATGCTGAAGGGAAGAGGCGGCGGCACCAGCGACCGGCAACGGAAAAGAATGGAAAAAAATGCAAAGCGGAGAAAAATGTTTTAAACATATTTTTTGCCAATTCTTTTTTTGTTTTTTTGGTATTTCTTATTGTTGCGACTGCTAGAGTTTCTTTTTATTACCTCGCAGTGTGCAAGGGTATATCATGGTCGAGGGATAGCAGGTGATATTAAGTAAGAAGGTTTAAGATATAGTTAATTATGGAGACAGAAATAATATAACAGTTTCTATGAGCTCTGTTAAATTTAGCATTAAGGGTCATTATCCTTTTCTTTTTCCAAGTAAAAATCAGATGGCTGAGTATGAAATGGTCGTGACACTCGATTTTGGGGTAGTAACTTGCTTTTTTCGCGTCCTGTTCCGCATTCTGCCGCAGGTTAAAACCAGCAGACTCACACACAGATACAGGCCCCCATTTATATTTATTGTATGCGTGTGCCAGTTCGGGTGTGCGAGTGTGTCTATTATCACAAGGATTTCGGGCAGAGGCACCCACACAGAGACACAAACAGGAGCACAAGCTCGTGTAAATGTGACTCCATGATGGCTGCATTTTTAAGCAACATATGCGTCGAGGTTTCACTTTCGCTCTCACTCTTCCTGGAAGGAATGAGTGTGTGTGTGTGCGTGTGAGCAAAATAATGGCGCTATGTTTGATTTGCATTGCAAATCGGAGTAATTTTGCAAAATGTCTTCCTATAAGAGAAACAATATGTTTTATTTACTTACATTTGACTTTGATTTCACTGTGTCATCCGCAACCCTCGTCTTTGTTCCGTTTGCCTCTCGGAGGCGTGCACATGTTGGCGGGCTTGAGTTTTCCTCGCCTAAAAAAATAAGAGAGCATAAAAAGTGAAATCCAAGCCATTGCTTTCTTCAACTTTGCCCGGGCAATAGATGGGGCTGTTGGGGAAAAAATAGATTGTTTGACTTGGAAATGCTGTGTACACACGGCTAAGTACATTTCCCAAGCAGAGTTTTTCCTCGAATATATATTTAGAATTGTACGAGAAATCGCAGCTGTATTTTCGCACTGATTTGCTTATTTAGTGTCTTATATTATTCCTAATATGCTATATTGAGTTTTTGGTTTACTGATGCAAAGGAACAAGTGCCCTGGACTTTGTCAGATAATTTAATAAGAAAGCATTGTTTAAAGTATCTTGAATATTTGTTGGTTCAAATTGTTGCTGTTCTTAGGTAAAGATAAAAAAAATATATCCTTGCTTATAGAAGCTAAGCATGCCGGAGCATACCTTATTGCCACTCCTGACGGCATGTTTAGTTAATAATTCCCATGGTTGAAAGCCTGTCGCCTCCACTAAGACGACACGGGAGCAAGGAGCATTTTCTGCATAACAGGATATTTGCAGAGTATAAAGAATGTATCAGCAGCAGCTGCAGCAGGATGCCAGCAGGCTGGTGGCTAGGGTCGGAAGCTGGAAGGGGGGCGACAGGACGTGCAGCTGTGCGACGGAAACCGGAAATGCGCAAATAGCAGGGCACTGAAGATTTTTACGCTCAGCACGACCGCATGCAGAGCTGACTGCCAGCCGAGTGGCTCTGTCTGTACAGCATATACATATCCCGGCACATATCCCTGCGATATCCTCATGGCATCAGATTAGGCACTCAACAGGACGAACAGGAGCAACAATGCGGCTGGCAGGCGACATGCATTTGTGATTTGTACGCCACATAAGGTCTAATTGGGTCGAGCGGTATGCAAAAGTTTCCAATACAAGGACTCATTAACATACAAAGCACCAGTAATTTATGGCCTTGGATCGCACCTGATTCTCTTCTCTTTATTTTTTGTGGCATATTACCGGACGCTTATGACTGCTAACTGATACAGATGCCACCCCAAGGAAAACACGTACCCTCGTGCTCGTCCTCGGACAGCCGCAACTCGGGACATAATGAAGCAAACAATTTTCGCAGACAAACATCAGCAGCGGCAGTCGGGAGGAAACGGGTCCTGCCCAGAGTGTCCTGCATCGTTACAAGCAGCCGAATATCCACGGCTCATAACACAAAACAGAACAAATGTCCTCTGCTGATAAAGCCTCATAATAAATGTCGACCTTTCGTTTTTCCATTTATATTATCAACTCAGGGGGAACACCGGAACGGCGGGGACTTTCGGACAGCCACGAGGATAAAAAGCAGCAGCTGTATAGCCTCTGCTTCTCCTCTTTTTGGCCAAAGGGGCGTGGTCTCATTGTGGCTACTGCTGCTGCTGTTGCTGCCGTGCTACCTGCAACATATATATACTAAGTATATTAAAATTTATAACAAACAATGCGAACGGTACAAAACAACGCCAGGTGAGCACGGAAGCATTGTGTCGAAACTTTTGGATACTCTAATACTACAAGGATTTGATTAACAAAACGAAGCAGTTCGATATTTATATTAAATAAATGTAATTAAATTTTAATTTCTTTAATAGTAAACACCAGCATTTGTTTAATTTTCATTCTTTAAATATTGTATAAGCACAATATTTAACATTATATAAAAAGAGCATCGGATGGACAACCCATCCTTTTACTTTTCAAGTTCTGCTCTTAAAATCAAAGCTCCTGAACCTAAAGGACACGGAACTCGGGACACAGCTCAGAGGCAAGGGCCGGCTGAATTTATGTTTTTTCCTGCTTGCCGCCGTATCAGATGAGCTAATAAAAAATATTATAATTACATATATCTGGCGGGACGACGGCAACCAGGAGCCACAGTGGACGCCGCACGGCGATTGGTCCGCAGCGCCTTGGGCTCGGCGCAGCAGCTGGGACGAAGTAAGCCATAAGGACAATTTAGACTTTGAAGTGCCATTGCCATGCGAACTTATTTTAATTAGACGCGCACACATAAATGCTTAACGCCCCTGCCGCATACGCCTGCCACCTGAGAGACAATGCGGCCGCAGCATAAAAACAGGTGGACAGCCCTCGGCTGCCACCTGAGAGGTGAGAGGTGGGTGTGTATGT
The DNA here is from genome assembly GCA_008042575.1 of Drosophila watanabei. Lineage (NCBI taxonomy): Eukaryota > Metazoa > Arthropoda > Insecta > Diptera > Drosophilidae > Drosophila > Drosophila watanabei. Next base: position 1,194 of record VNJS01017335.1, on the reverse strand, counting down.
GTGTATGTGTGTATGCGGTGTGTGCCATGTCGTGTAACTCACATTAACCGATGCCATGCAATGCAGCCATAATAAGAGGCGGGCACAAGTTTAATTAGTGCAGCCAGCGAGGCCAAAGGAAGGCGGAAGCCTGTGGCCACCGTTGCGTATGAGCAATGTGTGTTCGTGTGATAAAACGACCGTGCCGCATCAAGGTCCCGTGTCTGTGCGCACTTTTATTGCTGTCATCTATCTGAGGAGTAAAACTCTTATGGTCATAAAACTCTAGAACGCACGGGACAGAGCGCGCAAAAACAAAGCCAAACCCCAAATCCAACCGAGAACCAAAAACCCAGAAAAAAAAAAATACACAAAAACCACAAGAGCGGAGCCACCGCAAAAAATGCCAGAGTGCTGAACTAATAATGGCACCTGTCAAAATTCGTTAGCCCCCCGGCGGGGGAGGGGGTGCACTGGTGGGGCAACGGGCTGATGGGGGTGGCAGGGAGATCGAGAGGAAACAACTTTGGTCCGAATGACGAAACTCAAGCGACATTCATAGTGATTTGGTTTGGCAGTTTTGTGTCATTTGTTGGATCCAACTGATGGCACACATGGCTGAAGCTACACAGAAGCAACTATCTTATAAATAGTTTAAGTGATTAATGAAGGTAAATTTTTTAATAAAGATTTTGTGGCTTTCTAGCCACAGAGGAAAGGAAAAAAATTGAAATGTAAACTAACTTAATGCAAATTAAAATTACGAAACCTATAGAGTATAAAGGAATACAAAATTAATATCTTAGCTTAAAGTTTACATATTTATAGCTAAAAAATCAATGAGATACAACCTATATCTATAAGTAATGGAAGCATAAAAGATCCCAAAACAGAGGTTCCTAAAGGATGTACAAATATAGGAAGTCAATCTCACTTTTATGATCGTTTTTCCACTGTGTATGGATGAATTTGGTCCTGGTTACGTACCCGATGCCAAGGCCCTCAAGTCGCTCACTCGGATAGCTCCTGCTGATATGGCTCGAAGGACGTAGATGAATGAGGAAAAAAAAGCAGAGATCACATAGCAGCTGGAGCTGGAGCGGCCGCAGCGGCGAAGACAATGAAATTTATCACCCAACCGCAAAGCCACAAAACTACACAGACAACAACAAAAACGTGACATCTAATAAAGGCCAAGATATGGGAAAAGGGGTG
>VNJS01017334.1:0-18035 GCA_008042575.1 Drosophila watanabei | reverse complement strand
CCATTTGATGAGCTTTGCATTTTCGGCCTTAAGTGACTATAAAGTGGTGCGTTGGCGGGGGCAGCAGGGAGTTGGGAGTTTATGGCCCAGTTTAATGACTCCTTAATAGCTCTATACGAGTTCGAGCAGAGTTCTTGGAGCGGATTTGAGCTGAAGCTCTTATTTTTAATCATTGAAATCATATTTTATGGCTTCTCAAATGAAATATAACGAAACCTGTGCCAGAGCCAGGGGCGCAGCAGCTTCAACGCGAATGGGGTCGCCTTCTTGTTCTACTGAGGCTACAAAATACTGAATATTAAATTTAATTTAATAGATTTTAGCTGCTTTCTGGGCTGTAAACTTTCCAATACCTAAGAGCAGAGTACATTCACATTTGTTGTTAAACGATAATGAAGGCCAAATATTTTTCTACCCTCAATTGGTGTACAATAGAAAATAACTTTTCTAGCTGTTCGACCTTGATTTGATTTGATTTTTCTTAGATAAATATATATTTTAACTCTAGAAAGAGCTACACTTAGACATTGTAAAGGTATATACATCATTTTCATGAAACTAATGACAAATAGTTAACATTTCCTTTCTTTACATGTTTCTTTAAACTTCTTCCTACACTTTGAAACCCAATATTGTCCACCTTTTCGATAGGCAATATATAACCCCCACTATATATATTGTTCACCTGATCTGCTAGCATTCTACTACTCCTTCTCAGTTTCAATTGTGTTGAAAGTACAAATCTTGCAGGTCGCGGTTGAATAATGGCAGAAATAATCCTCCATAAGAGGCTCAGTCTCCAGTCTCCGCCTGTAGGCGACTGTTGGGTCTGTGCTAAGAAGGTGTTATTAATGCCCGACTATTTGCAAAACTGACACCGAAAGTTATTTATCAACTTTCCGGCCAGTAGCACGTGCTTCCCTCGCCCCCTTGGCGCGTTTTGTTAACTGGCCCAATGAATTGCACTCCCAGCGGCTGCTGAGAGGCTTCGGAAGCGGCTAAATGAAGTTGGCAGAACTTCGGGTCCAGTGGGTACATCCCTCCAGGCCGGCCTGTCACTTGGTGTTTGCATCCACGATCGAGAGATCCCTGCCATCTCGTAAATTCCACGCGTCGTCTTCATAAATTGAGTTCTCCTTTTTGCCGCCTGCCGGCGCAGGATGCCCTTCGTCGATAAGGTATTCGGTATCTTCGAGATCTTCAGATCTTAGCTTGGATGCACAGGGAAGAAAAGAGTGTGATTAACCTTTATAATCAGTCATATTTGAAGCTCTTTTTAAGCAGATTAATGTCTTTTATGGATGTAAATATGACCACGGGAAAAGTTTGATATAAAATATTGAGTAAAGCATCGCTTTTAATTTACCAGAAATATCGTTAAAATTTATATATCGAAATTTAAAATGAAGTAATTGTTGACATTAATGTTTAAAGACCAATATTATCGAAAACATATTTTAGATTGTTATTTTGTTGATATCCTCTTTACATTTCTTTTCTTCGATGGTTATTTAAACCAAGCTTAGCTTTATTTTTGATATCTAAAACCCAATATCATTAAATGGCACATATGTATATCCTTATAGTATCGATAAAGAAGTAATTTCTTCCTTACCTAATTACTTCAAAAAAAAAGCTTGTGTTAAATAAGCGTTACATTAGGTATGGCATATATGAATGAAAATATATTTACTAAACATAAATTTTAATTTATTACATTTTAAAAATATTTTTTCTCTCACTGTCTCCCTTTCATACTTTGTATCTTTTGCATTCCCTTCGCTTGGCTGCATCTGCATGGACTTCTGTTCATAAATCTGTGCAAACTGTTAATTAGAATTTTTTGGTTTCGACCGTAAAAGTAAAAACAAAAGATTGGGAAAGAGTGCGTGTTCCACTGGCTCCCGCTCTCCCTCCCGCCTCCCGCAGAAGAAGAGGTAATACGAGCTGGCCACATCCGCAGAATCCATTAGCAATCAGTTGGGCCTATTAAATTCCCAGTTTAAATGAGCCAAAATCAATATTGACTGGCGGCTACTTAGGGCGTAATTAAGCGCCTGGCCGGCAGAACACTTTGCATAGGAATTCGCTGCTAGCCCAGCCTCAACAATAAAATAAATAAAGAGGGCCGGCTCCGTCGGCCGACCTGGGGTCTCCGGCCCCCGACTTGGTCGGGCTAATTGAAGTTGGCAAAAGCAAGAGCAAAGGCAACGGCAAGGAGCTCTCGGGTGGTCCACGGCGGGCTTATCGCTTTACGATTTGCTTTGATTCAAAAATGAGGCACGCATTTGATTTTAATTGCATTCGATGTGCGCAGTAGTTGGGAAAGGCTCTTGGCCATGATATATGGCATTTTAATTGAAATGGCAAAAAGGCCGACAAACGGAGCGGCCGGGGCCTTGGCTGGGCATTAATCTGACTTTAACCGATTCGCAGACATATCAAGTAACGCCCCTTTAATGCTCCGCGCTCCGGTGAAGTGAGGCGGATTTTTCTCCCCGGCTGGCTTTCTTTCTAATTAATTTCATTTTTCGCGGGGCGTATGAGCAATTTCTTGTGCTGTCAGCGAACGAAACTAATCAAAGTCGGAGAGTTCAACCGCCTGCTCCTCGTCCGAGAGAGATGTGACACAATCCGCTGGCCGAAAGGTTGAATAAGCCAACTTAATGGGCCCGGGCCTTTGTCTGCGCCAGCAAGAACCCAAGTTTTATTGGCTCAACACCTAATCGTGAATCCATAAAACGCATTAAGAAAACAGCGATTTACAAGTGAATGGGGGAAGACGACAGACGAGTTGATTGATTTCGTCTCGGGCTGGGGAAATTCAATTTATAATCAAAAAGTGGCCAGAAAACGAGGCAGCGGAAAGAGGAATGAACACATTTTGCCGAGCTGAAAATGTGTTTGTAAAATAAAATCGAAAACCGCAAATAAAATTAGCCGCGGGACGACGGGGGCAAGGCAAATTGAAGGGCGTTGCTTTCGAGGCTGATTATATTTCCTGTTCCCCACGCCGGATTGTGATTATCTTTTCTCCTCGGATGCCCCGCATCCCCCGACAATTTGCCATATTATCCGTACAAATTACATATACATATAGCCACGGCTACGCGGAATTTAGTGGCCATAAGTCAGGGGTCTTGGGGAGCGTGTGTAAACCGAGTTAAGTGTTCTAGCCACGATCGGGATTTGGCATCGGGCCTCGATACTGGTTGCTTAACTTGGCTCTTTGTTGCGTTTAATTTTCGTAATTTACGTTTAATTGAAATCGGAGGAGTGCGCAGCCCGATGTAATTAATTTAATGGCCATCGCTTTGTTGGCCAAATACAGGTGGGCAGCAGCGGTTTCTGCCCGTCATGCCCCTTACAAATCGCTGCCAAATTGTGGACAATTACCACGGCAGCCACATATGTGGCTGCAGACTCTGCGGGTCGCCCACGCTCCGAATTGATTTGTCATGAGAGCGCCAGAAATACACGCTTTAGAAATTGCCATCCATCAGACGGCGGCGGCGGCTTAATGAGAATCAAATGCAAATCCGGTAAAACTAGCACAGATGTCACTTGGCCGAGAGCTTGTGAAAGTGTCTGGCCGATCGCCCGCACAGGTCTGCCGCTGGAATTCGAGTTGATAATCGTGATTTTCTTGAAATATTTTAGCCACTCGAGTCGAGATTTCCGCAAATTAATTTCGCCCCTCGCCAGAGAGGCACTCGCCGGAGAAAGCCGGCACTCCGATGGATGCAATTCGACTCTGCCGATCCCCGATTCCAGATTCCCAATCGCAATTTATCCGAAAGAAATAACACGTGTATCTGCAGAGGCTCTTACACTCAACAAATAAGGAAGGAAGAGTTTAGGTAATTTATTAAAAAAAAGCGAGATTGCTTGATAGGTTTGAAAATCATTAAGATAACTTATATTACATGAAAGTAGCCTAAAATAGCTGAATTGAAGCAAAAGATCTTGTCTATAACTAACACCTTAGAATAAGTACCTAAACTTTTCCCACCAGAACTTGCATGTATTTCCGTGTACATCGATCGAGGCTGCTGTTATGGAGCCATCGGGAGGACGTGAGCTGGGTCAGCTCAGACACAATCGTCAGCATCAATCCGAATGGGACGCGGGCTCGGAATCCGAAGTGGTTTCCAGAATTCCCCCATATGTCGCGACGCCTACGCGACTGGAAGCGTTAATGAGACGCCGCTGGGCCTTTGGCCGGGCCCTAGCAATGGCACTTGATAAATTGGACCCAGCTCCTAACGGATCTCGGCCAGATCCTGTTCGCAGTCCCGGTCTCGGTCTCGGTCTGCCATTCAGGCTTCATTAGCAGTCGGCCGCGGCCAGAAGCAGTAAAAGTCGATGGCTGGGGCCTCGCATTTTCGCATTCTCCGAGTCCCGCTCCCAGCTTCCACAGTTTCCCTCTCTGTGGCAGAACAAGACCAGACCAGGCCAGGCCTGGACTGGCTGCTGGCTTCCTGGTTGCACCCAAATGCATTAGTCTAATGCGTACTCGGTGCTCTGTGGGCTTGGGGCTGTGTCAAGACGCTTGGACACTCTCAGGCCAAACATTTGATGACTTAATTGCGCATTTTAGCAGATACACATGAATGCGGCTAGAAGCATCAGGAGGCTGACTAGTACACAGGGAGAAAAGTTACTATTTATTGAGAGATTTATGAAAATAATAGGTAGAAATTCAAAAGAGCTAACGGTTTGCTATGGAAAAGTAAGATACCTGAGTCATAGTACTGTTGTGTGATTCTGGAGTACTTCTGGTGTATTAGTGGTGTATTTGTGGTGTATTTGTGGTGTATTTTTGGTGTATTTGTGGTGTAGTTTTGGTGTATTTGTGGTGTATTTTTGGTGTATTTGTGTTGAATTTCTAGTGTATCCTCTGGTGTATGTGCGATACATTTGTGGTGTATTTCTGACGTATTACTGATGTATTTGGGATATATTTGGGGTACGATTGTAATGTATTTGTGTTGTATTTGTCGTAAATATGTGATGTAATTGTGTTATATTTCTAGAATGTTTGCGTTCTATCTGTTCTGTGTTTGTGCTGCGCTTTTGGAGCATTTCTTGTTTATGTTTTCTATATATCTAGTCTACTCGTTATGATTTACATATATTTTCTTTGGAACATCAACCCGGATGAAGCAATTTTCCTCAGTGTGGCCTGTCTTCTTGCCCAAGGAGGTTCCCCTGTGATGCTGGAACTGAGCTTTATTTTGACAGGCGGCGATTAGAAGACGACGTTGCCTAGTTCCTCCATGGGAGCACCCCTTTCTGGCTGCTCCCTGCCCCCTGCCTGGCTCCTTTGTTAATTGAAATGTTGTTGCTGTCCGCCGATGCAGATGCTGATTCCGATGTTTGTTTGTTTCTGCCTCCCTTCCGCTGTCGCCTGTCTGTCAGATGCTTGTTGCTTTTGTCAGTTGTCATGTTCTGAGCGGGGACCTACACGATTTTGACGTTGGCATGGCGATTGCCATTACAGTTACAGTTAGCCAGGCTTATGTGAGTGAGTGTCCGTTGTCCGTTGTCCGTTGTCCGTTGTCCGTTCGTTTCATGTAGGAAGTCTCGGCGGCTGATCAAACGCATGCAAAAGATAATCCGTTTACGCCTCGATGGAGCTCCGATTGGAAATTGAAAATTGGAAATTGGTAGTGCGTGAGAAAGTGTATGACTCTCCCCATAGCTGCTAGAGGAGCCTTGCTCATTAATTATAGAGCTGAACATCCTTTTGCAGCGGAGACTCGAACCAGAGCGGTCATAGCTGGCTGCACTTGCTCTGCCCCTCTGCAGTACTGCTGCAGTCATGGTCAGGTGCACCGGGCGAGTCTCGGGGGAGCGGAGGCAGTGCAACCGCAGGCCCGAGGGATTGTCTGGGCCTTACATTATTTTTTGGTAATTGCTTTTCGGCCATCTCGGGGGGGTTGTTGTCGCTAACGAAACTAGATTCCCACGTTCCAACAGGTGAGGCCAGGCACTGCCCACCTGTTGGCCATCCAGCGATCCATCCATCCATTCATCCATCTTTTGGAACTCGGCTCGAGCTTCATGCTCCGTTGGATTTGCTCGGCTGTCATACGAGCACAGACAATAAATTGTGCTCTGCTTTTCCTCGGTGTCTTTGGCTGCGTTCTTTGTTCTCCGTTCGAGGTTCTTCGTTCTTCATTCTCCGTTCTCCATTCTCCATTCTCCGCTCTCCATTCTCTGCGCTTTGTTCTTCTCCGATTTCTACGAAAACAGTCTTGGGCCGCGTCAATTATTTCGGAGGATTTTACGCACTTTAATTTAATCAACTTATTGTGACGGCGGCCCCAGCTTCCCAAATATAATCTCTGCTTTGATGTGCCTTAATTTGATGGGACATGAGAGCGCGACATGGCAACATAGTTGCCGCGAAAGCAATTACATTTATCACCGGCTTCAATCATCATCCGCGCCATCACCAACATCATCATCATCATCATTAGGAGAACATCAAATTAGAGGGGATATTTAATTTATGTCTAAGAACTGTGGGAGTCGCGGTATCACTGCCAGGTAATCTTTCGGCCCAGGAATTCACAGCTAACTAAATGGTTCAATTGTTGCCGTGGCTGGGAACGAGAGCTCATCACCCCACCACATGCATCTATCCATCCATTCATCATTGATCGAGGAACAGTGCCCCGAACACAAATGTATTTGTTCGAAAGTAATTAAAATCAAATAAATACCCGGCAACAGAATACCGCTTGGTCGGGGAAATCAATAAGGCAGCAGCCAGATCAACAAACACAAAAACTTGGCCATCAACTTGGGGGCTAATGAAGCCAGCAAAAGCAAACTAGTTGGCCGAAGTTCGCTAAAAAGTGGCCGTACCCATCGAAAAAGAGCAAAATGTAGCGAGCGAATACACGAGTTGAATTACAGAAGAAGAACAGCATTTTGCATAAATTAGAGCGAGCCATGCAACATGAAAATCGCTGAAACGTGTCCGGAGCTGTTGACAGCGCGGCAAGAGGGGCGGCTGGCGGTAGGCGGAAGGGGAGTGGCAGTGGCAGTGGCTGGCTGAATAAAATTAAGCAAAAGCTGTTAATGACGGAACGCGAAGCAGCTCGGCTCAAAAACTCGACTCAAACCCGACTTGAGCGCAGTTGCCGCATGCAACCTGCAACATGCAACATGCGAGGCGGCGGCAGCAGCACCAGAAACAGCAGCGGCATTAGCAACTCGCTCTAAAACCGCGAGTGTGGGCTGGCTTGGGCCAAATGCACCGGCTGCCGCTTCTGCTTCTTCTTTGGCCGCGCCGATTAATTATGCATTTTAGCCGCTGCTGCTGCTGCTGCTGCTGCGGCTGCCGATGCTGCTGAAAGCGCAGATGCAGCAGATGCTGAAGCTGTCGACCACGATGCTCTTGTTTGACTTGAGTGTCAGTGGCGGTGGGAAACGGGGAACAACGGGCGGTTCTGGCATAGGTTTTTACTACCTCTTTACACAAATATTTTAACTTAAAATTTAAATGCAAATATATGCAAATTATTCAGACACTTAAAATAAAGCATTATTTATGAATTATCAGAATCTTAATACGGATTTTGTGATCTTTAAAGCGATCTCCCTTCAATTTTCTTCGTAATTAAAAACTCCTTTTGTAGATAATCACTACAATACACATAGTTAATCTAAGCTAAGACAATATACGAAATAAGATGTGTAACGCCGTAGAGTTTTTTCAAAAAGAGAGAAAGAGAGCACTCCAGAGCATATCGTATTCCTAAGCATTCTAAATCTGCCTGCCTGTTTACTATCTTAAGTTTTTTACACATTAATTCTCTGTCTGAAACATAGCTTCAATAAGGCATTTGAAAGTTATACGCTGTGCTCTTCTTAATCTTTGTATCGTATTTTCTCAATATATGAAGTATTTATTTGTTCATTCAAACTCTTCTAATCCTATTCTAAATCAAGGTTAGGAGTATAACAAATTTTAAGTTGTTGCAAATCCCCCTCGGAAAAACATTCCCATTTTCCGCATCCGCCTCTGGAAGATGCTGTGCAGTTTGCTCATTGCTTATGGCTTATCAGCGTCCCTGGTCGCCTTGGATCGGATCGTAGGCTATAGAGCTCACTATGAGTATATAACGAATAACGTATAACGAATACCGCCTAACGGTACGAGTGCACTAAATCACCACGCGGTACTTAAACAGGCGTTGCTGCACACACATTCTCGCGGGACGCGCGGAACTCGTGCAACGGGCCCGACTGGCTCCAGACCCAGGCCCAGTCCCAGTCCCAATCCCAGCCAGATGCGATACCCATCCCCATCCCAGGCGGTGTCCCGATTCCAGGTGAGGTCTAGCCGCCGCGGACAGGAACACAAAATGTGTTCGGGCTCGTACAAAAAGCCATAAAGAAAGCGAAGAAGCTGAGGCAAGCGCGCAGCGAAATGCATAAAAACGCTGAGCGACAGCGACACGTGCAACATATGACGCGATTGCATGTACGGGCTTTTTTGTTTCTCATTTTCGACTCGGAATGGATCGGATGGGATTATGGTTATTCGTGTGACGTAAAGGCAGTCAAACGCGGCAGTTTAACCCGAGACCCGGCCACACCAGGCAATAAATTGTGGCGTTTTGAGGGGCTCCGTTTGGGAGTCGTTGCGAGCGACCCAACAATGGAACACGCAACGCAACGCAACAAGGTCACGAGTTGGGGGGCCATTGAACGAGATTTCGTAATGGCCCTGCGCTGAACCGAGCTGCACTGGGCCACGCCCCCGGGCCAGAAATAAATGCGATTCTGGATTGGGCATCGGTATCTCAGGATCTCGATTAGGGAATCAGGAATAGGGGATCCCCGATCACAGATCGCAGATCGTGTGCTGACCACGGATAACCAAGCATTACCTGGGCCTAATGCCAGGCCTAAAGCCGGCCGAGACGGGCGTTTATCTTTCGGCCAATTGTGAAAGTAATTTAATGTGGACTGGCTAGCTGGCCGGCCGGACTCTGTTCAATTATTAGGAATTGCATGTTACGTATTAATTTCAATTGCTGCCGTTCGGTGTCGTAGTGCACCAGCAGTTCCCAGAATCGGATCCCCGTTGGGGAACGGGTTTCCCCTGGTTTTCCGAGAGCCCAAATGGTTTTGAACCAGTTACGTGTTCCCGCAGCAGCAGTTTTTTCTGGGGAAACTGCGTGTCTAAAATTTAATGAAATCGTGGAAACACAGCGGCGATACCGTGGAACGAATAGAAATGCCATCGATGCTGTGGTGTTGCACATAATTGAGATATTATTATAGCTGCGATTTGGCATTTGAGCAGCGCGATACGTGCTGAAATTGCCCAAGTGTCCGTTAATGAGGATCGGATTGTGCTGGATTAGATCTCAGATGTGATAAGCGGCCAGATAAATCGATTCGAAAGGAACGGCGTGTGGTTATAGCCTCTGGAACGGCTTATGGGCGTGTGAAACGCATACAGAGCATAAATGGATTACGACAATTACAAATGTTACAGGTGACTAATGGTCCGAAAAGGAAAAGCAAACAGACTACTAATGCTGCCTCCACGAGCTGCTGCAGCCTCTTCGAAAAACCTATAAATCGGTCATAAGATTAAGCTCGCTTTCCAAAGAAAGTGAAAAGCGAACCCGAGTGTTGGGGAAAAACTACCTGTATGGGATGAAGATACCTTTGATAGGGCATGGTTATTTGTTATTTGTTTAACAATTTGTTTATTAAAGCTAGAGGTTTTTTCATATACATGTTCCAATTGCTATTGTACAAGGAAATTATGGAACAAATTAGCTAGAAGTCTAAGAAAAATCGCTTGAATATATTGTAATATTACACAAAAAACAGCCTGGATTTAGCCCCAATGTAGAGTGACTTCTGCGTTGTTTAGATCTGCTAATTCACGAGGCATGCCTTGGCCATCACTGCATTTGAACCTCGAAACTCAAACTCAGTGAGTATATACAATAAAAGCAGCTAACATTTTTTGTAATGTGGGACAAAAAACATCTAAGACTAAACCAATAACTGTTCAACGTTAAAATAGTCTAGATTTAGCTAGAAAGTTATAATATGACGTGACAAGTTATGGCTTTGGGCACCACTGCATTCGCGCATCAAAGTGTCAACCAGCATCCGCTAACCCCAATTATGTGACACACTTCAGGAAGAATTCAGTGCAAGCAGTGCATTATTTCGGACATAAACCGACGGCATGGATAAACGCAGATAATTCCCAAAAGTGTCTTCAAAATACTTGCACCGAAAATGGCGAAAGACCGGTCGCCATAGCCATATTTCCCAGGCCATTCCCATCCGATCTGAGTGTCAAACAATTTACTTTTAATTATCCTCAGACGTGCGCAATTGCGACAGGCCATTAAGGAAATGACAGACATCAAACCAAATAAACTCAAAATCTTCTTAACCCAAATTTATGTATATGTCCAGGCCGCGCTCCGTAGTTGGACAGGCGGCATTTTTGCGTATTTTGCGCCTGGCCAACTGGCGGTTAATGCAGAAATGCAGGCAGCCAGGCAGCCAGGCAGACAGCCGCGTCAACAGGTTTCCTTCTGGCCGAAAAGAGAAACCCGAAAAGCGTCTAGGCCGAGTCCGAGTCCGAGCCACTGCTGGCCATATTTGGCAGCTGCGACTGGGATTTGTGTTGATTTGAATGGATCTGATCTGATCGGATCCGATCCGATCTGCCGTGGCGTGGTCCGGCGCTAGCTCTCTGTTTCGCTGTTTTACGCTATCAAAAGCCCAATCGGCAGCAGCACAATTGGCAATTCATTGGGTGACAGATTACGCCCTGGCTTCTGGCCATGTCTTGCTGACGGCTGTCGGCTGACGGCTGGCCCGAAACTGTTTAGAAAGTACGCGGCGATCGATCAGCTTTTGGCACTGAACCTGCCGGCGCGAACAACTGAAATTTGCATTGGAAAACCACAAAAGCGGTGGCCATAAAACTTTCTCCTCACATGGCTCACATGGCCACACATTCCAGTGGCCCCGACCCGGACCGACTGAGTGATCTGGAGGTGTTAATGGCTCCTGGTCATCCGTCCGGCACAGCGAGTGCGCGGGTCACATTCACCGGGGTCTTGCTTCATTAGCAGAAGGCTAAACTCGGATTGCGAGACGATGAGATGTCTTTGATTTGCATACGCTCACAAGACGCGAAGACAAATCGCCGCCATTCGGGGTTTCTTCTCACGTTGATTAGAGCGCACAAAAATGTTGGAAGGCCTAATGGCCCCGTGTGGCCGTTATTCATGCTCTGGATGTTGTGCAACTCGTACGACTGCCAGTGAAACAGTTTAATATTTCACACACCCCACACGGAGTCGCAGTGGCGCTCGACTCAGAGCCAAACAAATGACTTTAATTGCCGCAGTAGGAAAGGCGAATTAAAGCCAAAACATGACCATATGCTGGAATTTCTCGGATTTCGGTCTCTGCTTGGCTGCATAATCGCGCGGCGTGCCACGAACCGAGTGAAAGTGCCGCAGAAAGCGGCGCACAGCGAAGATGCCACTATGGGCAGCGGTCAAGCGAGCACTCACTCCGGCCTCCGACTCCCTGGGAGGGGCACGCATGCGCAGCTGCAGTAATTGCAGCCGAGAGCTGCTCGACCAGAATGGCTTTTCTACTTTTCAGCAGCCTAATGGCTGGAGAGGATCGAAGAAGATTCAAGAATGATCTGCCAGGCATTTCACTAAATCTGAAAAATATATGATGCACTACAGGAAAGTTTTCTTGTTTATGGAACTATTTCTATCTTATGTACAATAAACTATTTCTGCCTTACAGCAACAATTATTGCAACTGAACTAACTTTAAGCCTAAGCCACTTTAATGATGATTAAGTCAAGCAGAAAGCATAACTAATATTAGTCTCGTTACCTGCAACACGTCGTATTGATTTCCCCTTTCCTTCTTCCTCTTTGCAGTACTCAGTCCAGCCAATCCTTCTGCAAATACAAGCCCACGCCCGCACCCCGCACCACAAGCAACATGCAACAGCAGCAGCAGCAGCCGCCCAGCAGCAGCTACTACACGCAAACTGAGAGCGAGCTGCTGCAAATCGAGGCGGGCGGCGCGGGCCTGACCTACGCTTCCCACCGCCCAGAGGCACAGCCCCCGTCGGCTGGCACTCAGCAGACTTCCAGCCAAGCCCTGGACGTGCCCTCGGCCTCCTCCAGCGGCAGCAGTGGCGGCAGCGGCTCCCTGGGGCCCGCCGCCAGCCACTTTGTCTCTCCTCTGCAGCGCCGCCACTGCCAGCCGCCCAGCCATCTGCCGCTTAACTCGGTGGCCTCCCCGCTCCGCACAGCCAGCTACAAGACAGCGTCGGCTGCGGGAGCAGGTCATGGCTTTCATCCCAGCCACCACCACCAGCAGCTGGACTTCCAGCGGAATTCGCAGTCGGACGACGACAGCGGATGCGCCCTCGAGGAGTACACGTGGGTGCCACCAGGACTAAGGCCTGATCAGGTGAGGCGTGAAATATATTAGCTTAATGCATCCTGATAACAAGAGAGTGCATCATACTTTGAGGAACTAGTTTTAGTTTCATTTTCCACCAGTTTCCCATTTAAAAAAGCATTTATCTTCAAGTTTTTTAAAGTCATTCAGAGATTTCGACTTCACCTAAGGGTATCCACTGAAGCAATAAAAGCCCAACTTCATCATCGTCATCATCCCCGACATGTGTTCCGATTTGTCGCAACTAATTAAGTGAAATCTCGGGCTCTGCCATGCCATGGAATGGGATGGGATGTGCCGGGGGCCACTGCCACCCGCTGGCCACTTTTGCTTTCGGTCGATTTTCCACGCTCTCCCAAATCCAGTTCAATGCCTTGCCGCTGGCCACTGGCGCGGTTAAGGAAATCGATCGGGAAACCACTTTAATTACACGCTCAAGAAATTATCGCTCCCGAATCTCTGGTGGAAAGCGAAAGCGTTTTGTAATTAAATTGCCGATACATTTGGCAGCAATTAGAGCTTGAAATGCCTGTCAATTTTTCATGTTTTTATTCGGGGCGGAGTCTTGCATAACTGCTCCTGGGAAAAGCCAACGATTTTCTGTTTTCCTCGGACTCAACTTCCCCTGGGCATTGCGACACTTTTTCTCCTCACAACTTGGTGGGCGTGAGGCTGCTCGATAAATTCGTTATGATTTGTCTTATTCGATTTTAAGGGCACACTTTCCTTTGTGCCAAAGTTTGCGCGGAGGCTAATTCGACTTTCCCATTTCCGTTTTCCGCTCCGCAGGTCCGCTTGTACTTTAGCCAACTGCCCGACGACAAAGTGCCCTACGTCAACAGTCCCGGCGAAAAGTATCGCGTCAAGCAATTGCTGCACCAGCTGCCGCCGCAAGATAACGAGGTGAGTATTGGAAAAAAAGAAAAAGAACTCGGTAGAAGTTGGAACAAAAGGGAGTCCGGCTAAAACCACGGAAGTTGGCAAACTAACAGAAAAAAAATTACAATTTGCCGGAAGAAAGGAGAATATATAGGAAACTGCATTTAAATTTTTGCTATGAATAAAAAAGATTACGGAAATCACTTTAACTTTGATTGAGTTAAAATAATAAAATTAAACAAAAAATTTTAACTTTTATTGAACTCAGTTTTGTTTACGTAAAATAAAGACCTTGGAATAATTAGTTGTCTAATGGTTTAAAGTTATGAGTTCTTTTGGTAATATCGTAACAAAGTCTCACAAGTATATTAGTTTTGAGAGCCATGTAAATGTATGACTAACTTTAAAAACTCTTATTAGAATCTGCTTACTCTCCTTACTAAATTATAATTATTTTAAATCGTTTTAACTAAAGATATTCCCTTTGGGAATTTTTAACCAGAGAAAGTCTCTTTGAAAAAGCCTTTAACAAAATGTCGTTGTGACAAAAATGTATAATTAGCTTGGCGCTGGCACATTGAAAACAGAACGCAAAGAAAATCTCACAAAAGGCCCGGCGAGATTAAAAAACTTGCCACTGCCTTTTGAGCGGCCTTAATTAAAATTCAGGAATACAGGAGCTAACTTTCCACCTTTCCACCCTGTCTACGTGTCCTTCGCAGGTGCGCTACTGCCACTCGCTGAGCGACGAGGAGCGGAAGGAGCTGCGCATCTTCTCGGCCCAACGGAAGCGGGAGGCACTCGGCCGCGGAGCCGTCCGCCTGCTGTCCGACGAGCGACCCTGCAAGGGGGTAAGTTTGAGAACAACTTTTTCAGCATTTCCCAGCATTTCCCGTCTTCCCCGCACACTTAATTGTTGCGAAAATTTGCATTTTATTATGCGCAGAAGATGAAGAGTCGTTTCGATTTCATTTCTGCCTGGCTGCCTGCCTGGCTGGCTGTCCGGGCAAAGTTTTTGCGCCAGAGATTCCTTCTTGCAAAAAAATTGATGACAATGGCCCGGGAAAACAATGGTCACAGAGGGAAGGAGGGGGGACCGGGACCAACTTTCAAACGTCTCGAAGTAAAAGATGACAAAAAGATTTCATTAAGTACACTTTCAGCAGAGACGTTGTTGCAGAAACAATTGCAGGGACTTGGCTCTGACAACATAAAGGCCAAGAGAGTCGCACTCGCGCTTTTCCTCGCGCGAAAAGTGAATGGAGTTGCCGGCCAGCGACGGCAGCGATGGAAGCACAATGGCAATGTGGCATGGGGCATGGGGCATGTCGAGGTGGCAGCCACTGCATCCTTTCACAGTCCGGGCGCAGTGAAATTTGCATTGTTATGGCAGGACTCTCCCTTTCGCCCCGATGCGCACTTGGTCATTTCGCACTTCGCCGGCAGATAGTTGGCAGCTCGATTTTATTGTGCTCACATTCGCCACTCGTAAAACTTATTAAAAACTTTATGCCGCATGCTGCGTGTCTGGGCCTGGTTGCCGACTCCAGACCGACCGAGTCTGGTCTGCTACGTGTGCGGGCGGACGGGGATCCGATCCGGCGGATAGGGACTCCTCCGGAGCCGTGTCCGTGTGTCTGGTTTTATTTGGCCTCCGGTTGATTACGGCCAGCCAACTTGCGGAAGCACTTCCCTGAGGTTGGGAGGTCGGAGTTCATTAGAGTCCCGAATAATCAGTGCGAACTTTGCCAAGAAAACTTGATGCTCATGTGTATATTTACGGCATCTGTGATTCTTGGCATGTGTATATTTATATATAGAGAAGTGAACGCGTTTTGTTGGAAAATTTTCGTGTAAATATTGTAATTTGTAATTTTAAAACTTTATTAAAATTGCATTATCTGAAATCTGCGATTTAAATAGTTTGGCATATAAGTTACAAGATCCAATTTAAATTAAATTAAGTTAAACTTGTCAAACTTATAGATTTACTTTCTTCCAAATCTACTTAGAATTGATTGAATAAAACGTAGTAATTTATCAAAAATCCCTTTTCCTCTTTCTACTTTCCATTTTTGCCAAACTTTCCACTTCGATGCAATGTAAAATCTGATAAACTTTAAAGGATTTGGATTCCCAAATCCAAGTCCAAGCCATCCTCCAAATGTGCTTAAAATTCACAGACCATAACTGACTTGCTAAACGGACGTTAAAATGCGAACAAAGGCCTCAACCCCGAACCGTCCAATCGAATGGCGTGGAAAGCATGGAGGAATTATGGGGGAAATTTATGAAAACGCTCAATGATCCTGAATCCCGGCCCTGAATCCCGGATCCCGCATCTCAAAGGGGAGGAAGCTCCGGCAGTCAGTCAGGCGTAAATGAGTCGCAACGTGGGCCGCAACGTGTGCCACAGCCAACTGGCAATGATTTTGCCAAAAAATAATGGATTCGAGGGGAGCGCAGGGTGGGGGCCAAACTCCTTGACAGATTTTCCACACGAACAGCACCGAGCGGAAGCTGAAGTTTTGACAAGGATGTGACACTAAAGGTCGTCCTGGCAACAATGAAATAATTACAAGAAAAGCCATCTCAGACTCGGCACTCAACTGCATGAAATATATATATATTTTTCGACACGGAAAGAAATCGTTTCAGGTAGAAATTTTTACATAGATATTGAAAAGATATAAGTTTAAAATTAGATATATATTTTAGGTAGAGACCAAAGACATTTTTAAACATACTCATTGTTCCCAGTGACAATGCTGTAAAACGAACAAAATATTACTTACACAGATTTCGCTCAGTGCAGCCAAGGTAGCCAAAGCCAAACAAAGGGAGAAACCAGTCAAAGGAAGGTAAAGCACAGTGGCTGTTAAGCGAAAAGTTTATGTACTGAAAAGGGCATGATAACGAGCGTCATTAATAATTTGAGTTGCTGTTTCGGGGGAGCTGGGGCAGGAAACCGTCTTGCCCCGTCTGTCTGTCTGTCTGCCGGCGAAGTTTGTAGCTGCCGGTCGCATTAATCCGGACACGAAATGGGTTAGCAAGGACACTCCCAGCCCCGGGTCGCCTAGGTCGAGCTCGGTTCAGTTAGGTGCTGCGATGGCACCGCCAGCGACAATTTGTCAATAGCATAATTGTCTGGCGCAGAGCCAGCAGCCAGCGGGGATTAATTGGATTGATAAGATAAATGAGCAGCGATTGCTGTTATTTACATGACATTTACCCGGGCCGACAGTCGATGAAAAATGTCGTTTTAAGTGCACAGATTTTCCGGACAAACTAATCAATGGCCAGACTTGGGCTGCCGAAAACTTTGGCACTCTCTGTTAGCCACAGAAACTACTTAAAGCGCTTCCTGGGCAAAAGTTCCTCGAGGAGTTTCTGCGGTTAGCCAGGCCAAAGTGCAGGGCCAGGACCACGCCTGCTTCAATGCGTCATTAGCCAGGAATATCGCTGGGGCGGGGAGGCTGCCTAATTAAAGTGTGCACTGCGCAGTTTCCCGGGTCTTTACGTTTACGTATTCCTTTGGCCCGAGGCGATAAATTTTTGAAGTTGCCAAACAATTAACGACGCATAGAGGCAGCTACTTGCGCCCCGGGAAATTATCAACCCCGCGCAGTCAGCCCCAGTCGCCTGTCAATGCTTAATGGCTTGCAAAAGTAAATGCTGATTGCGGGACTCGCTGGAGGATATCGGTCCAGGGCGAGGACACATACCGCGCAGCGGGAGCATCGCCCGCGCCAAGGTTTAATAGCCCGGAAAGTTAAGGAGCTCCTGGCTCCAAAATGGGGCCCAGAACCTCTTGCGGTGTCTCTGCGGTGGCGTTGGGTAATTTCCCTGCGCCAAGCCAGAAGCCTGCAGAAGTGAGCACGGAGACGTTGTCGCGCAATCTCGCCAACTGCCTGAAATAAGGGTGCAAATAGGCAGGGACTCTGACCTAGGATGTGATTCTGGTTTACGGAAACTGCAAGTGTCTGGTCTCCAACTTGGATTGTATGGCTGTCAAGCTAATTACTTTATAGGCTCCAAGTTATTCTACCTTTTATTAAGGGGCTGCTCTTAAGCCAATGAAGAACCTCTGCATTTTATGCACATGTAATTTTATAACTTATTTCGCTAACTATGCCTTTTAGGAAGCTCCAGAAAACATTATTAACTTTTAAAAAAGCAAAACTTTAGGTGACTTCTTCTGACCTTTGGCTAGTCCTTCCTCCTGCCTGATAGTGTCCCCTAAACGAACTCAATTAGAACCTTCATTTCGGGACGATTAGAAGTCACCAAGCCTTTCCCTGCTGCCTAAAACCCTTTTGGTCCGAAATGAGTTCATTATGCGAACGCGTTTAGGTTTAACGAGTCTCGAGTCCCTGCGTGGCTCGCCAGTTTGCAGTCATTAAAAGCGTCGCTTCCTGCTCGTCGCATTTTCCCCGTGCTTTCCATCTCTCTAGGAGGTTTTCCAGCAGTTGGGAGTTGTCCTCAAAGTGCTTCGGTATCCACCGGGGAGTACTTTTGCGTTTTGGGGGTGAGCTGAGCCTGGCCGTCGGCTATTTTTGCATGATTTCCGCTTTGGAAAATCGCCGTGGAGGCGAGAGAGAAAAACCGCAGAGCACGACAGCGAGTCCTTGGCCGAGGAGACAGGTCCTTTG
>VNJS01017328.1:0-16208 GCA_008042575.1 Drosophila watanabei | reverse complement strand
AGTAAAAACAAACTTGGCGTCGTGCTTCAAAAGATCAGTCAGAGGCTTTGCGATGATTGAAAAATCAAGAATAAACTTCCGAAAGTATCCAACTAGGCCCAGAAAGCTCTGCAATTGCTTCTGGTTTATCGGAACAGGGAATTTCGTCACAGCCTTGGTATTTTCTTCAGAGATAGTAATCTTTTGGTTCTCAATCACGTGTCCCAAAAACTCGATTTTTTTCTTTAAAAAACAGCATTTCTTAAGATTGATCACCAACCCAAATTCTTTGCATCGTCGAATAACAATTTTAAGATTCGATACGGCTTGTTCTTCATTTGCAGCAGGAATTATAATATCGTCGACATATGGGATTGCAATACCAGAACGAGTCAGATCTCGAAAGATGGCGTTAACGTGCCTTTGAAATACGCCTGGAGACTTCGTGAGACCAAATGGAACTTTTAGGAACTGGTACTGGCCATTGTGGGTTACGAAGGATGTAAACTTGCGACTATCCTCTTCGACGCTCACGTGGAAAAATCCATTTTTAAGGTCTAGCGTGCTAAATACTTTTGCATCTTGAAGGTGGTCTAATTGGTCTTCAATCAAGGGCAGGGGAAATAGATCTCGTACTATTACCTTATTTATCCTCCTGTAGTCTATACATAGGCGTGACGAATTATCGCGTTTTTTTACAAGAACGACCGGACTGCTGTACTCGGATTCGGAATGTTCAACGATACCGTCTTTAAGCCACTGCTCGACTTGATCATCAATGATGCATCTTTCGGAAAATGCGAATCTACGCGGTCGCGAGTGCACAGGGGTGTCGTCCTTTAAAACGATACGCATTGTAACATTGGTTGACTTTGTGCTCACAGGCTTATAGTTTTCAATTAGTTCATTCACTTCGCGTTTTGCGAGTTTCCATCGCACTCTCGTCAATGTTAATGCTCACACTTCCTTCATTTTCTACGTCGATTTTCATTAGTGCACTTATTTCAACATTGGAGTCCTGATTGTTTGGATTTTTTATTTTTATTCCGTCGCGATTTATTTGAATTTCCGCATTGTTGCAAAAATCTGCACCCAAAACAACTTCAACGTCCAAAAAATCAAACCAACAAGAACAATGTTTACAGCATTCAGCTTTGGCTTATTCAAACTTATGTACGTTGTCTCACTTATAATGTTGTATTTGCTGCCGGTGTCGACAAGGGCCGTATACATCTTTTGCTTTATTGAGATCTCCTTGCACATCGACAATTTTTCCTCGGACACTTTTCGCGTATTGCTCGAATTTGCTGCAGGTTCAATTCTATTTACTGGGCAGTCTTTCGACACTTTCGACCGTTGCTTCGATTAGAACACTGAGCGGCTGTATGTCCCAAAGCACCACAGTTAAAGCAATTCACTTTTTTCGAAACGGCTACTTCTTTATGGCCACCACTGTCTTTAGCACTTGAATATTTCAGCTTTTTCTCCTGATATTTCGATTTTCCTGATTTCTCGCGAATCTTGTCGTAACACTTAAGTTTGTCTTTAAACTCTTTCATGTCCTTAGCATTGTACAATATTGATTTATTGACACTTAAATCATTTATGCCTTCGATCACGTACTGCATAAGTGCACTATTGTCACGCACACTGCCACGCGAGCAAGCAATCTCTTCTATTTTGAGAAGATATTCTTGCACGCTCTCAATATTCTTTATTCTCCGCTCGGACAACATTTTATGTATTTGACCGCCGTTCACTTCCGATTTAAATTCGTTAATCAGGGCATTTTTCGACATTTGCCAGCTTCGTATACCACGCTCACTCATTATAAACGTTTTAGCAAGCCCTTTCAGAGACCATTTTGCGAAGATAAATTTTTGTAGGTCATCCCAATACATGATCGAAGCCATGTCCTCAAAATCATGCACCCACACCTCCATTGCTAGCGTGACATTGACATTGTCATTCATCTTCTTTTTTTGCTGCTGTGTGTTGCTTGGTACGGAGCGAAATTCTCTTCGCCGCTTGAACTTATTGCCTTGCTTTCAGCTCTCTCTCTCTTGCTCTACTTCTCAGGCGGTTCGGTATACCACTCTCTTCGATTTCGTTTTCGTCCTCATCCTCGTCGTCTTCTTCTTCTTCTTCACCGATATCCATTAGCAAATTTCCACACCGCAAATTCCGAAAAATATGAAGCATGAGGTCCTCTTTGTTATGTTGCAGTCCCAATATGTTGCAAATTACAGCAAGATCGTTGTTGGACAAGTTTCCAGCCACATATGAAACGTTTTGAGCAAAAAGGTCATCATCTTCCGTAAAGTCGAATACCTCGAAGCTACGAAGTTTGATTTCGGTTATTCCGATCGCTATTATTTTTATACACAAACATGTGCAGAAGGTCCACATTCTTTTTCTTTTCCGTTTTCAATGCCTGCAGCACCGAATCGAAATCAGCCTGTTTAGACATTTTCAACACGTCGTTGCACGTCGTTCTCACACAAATGTTCGTCGTACTTTTCCACGTCGTCGTCGTTTTTAATTTCACAATTTAACTTTTGAACTCTTTATATTAATTTTTCGTCGTTTTAAATAAGTTTTTCATCGTTTTTTAACTTCACTTTATCACGTAGGTTGAGCCCCCATATTTGTGGGATTGGTTCCCTTTTAAATAAGAAGTCCCACTAGCTTTTAAGTTTTATTATAGTATTTAATGATATTTTATAGTAGATAGTTTAGTTTAGTATAGAGTGAATCATTTACACGTATTTTGGAATAGTTTGTAATAGTTTTAATCACGTATTAGTTATTTATTAACCGTCGTTTTATCTTTGTTTTGCCATCGTAAGTTCGCACGTCTCATCGTCGTCGTCTCTCGTTGTGAACTCCTCGATTTTCACCTCACGCGTTTCCTGCTTCTGGCATGTGGTGGGTTAGGTAGAACGGAGATGCCAGACCCATTCCCACAATAATATTATAATATTTTTCATGTGGGATGTTGCTTATTAATGGCAATATCGGCTGCTAAACATTATATACGAGTAAAGAAGCTTGTCGTACAAATAAATAGTGGTCGGGGCTCGTAAAGTAAGTAAGACGTTTTTAGAGGATGATAAAAGAATTTATAGGAAGTAATATATTAATAGAATTGCAGTTACAATAGATATACTAGGCCTAAACCTGAATGCTATAGAATACATTTTTTGTTTCTGTTTTAATATTAAGAGAATAAAATTATCGTTCTGTTAAAAATAATTTTCATGTAGGATGTTGCTTATTATTGAAAATATCGGCTGCTAAACATTATATACGAGTAAAAAAAGCTTGCCGTAAGCAAGATGTTTTTAGAGGATGATAGAAGAATTTATAGGAGAGAATATATTAATAGAATTGCAATAACAATAGATATGCTAGGTGTAAACCTATTAAGGAAAAGTGGCCTAATTTTAAAATACATTTGCGTTAAACAAGAAGTAGCTAGGTGTCAAAGGGAGCTAAAACAACAAGGCATACAGACTGCATCTAAGAAGCATATGTATCAATTTTTAGAATAAGAAACAATCATGAATAACACTGACATAACATTCTCATTAAAATTATTCATATTCAAAGAAGATATCTAAATCAGCGTTTTCATGATCACTTTCATAAATGACATGAGCTCGATCATGCTTTGTTGCACACGTTGTATTCGCGTCAGAAGTTCAATTTTATTATTCTATTAAATTATAATATTTTTTAAGCAATATATTAATAAGTTATTTTATTAGTAATAATAAAAATTAGCTTTGTCCTCGATTAGGTGTTTTTAGCATTGGTAAAATAGAGTTTATGAATTTCTTATATTTTGGAGATTTTAACACGACTAAAAAAAGGATTTTACTGAATTGAGTTGTCTTTATATTACCCCTGCAGGGTATTATAATTTTAGTCAGAAGTTTGCAACGCAGTAAAATAGGTATTTCGGCCATATAGAGTATATATATTCTTGATCAGTGCTGAACACAAATCACATCTTCTGGATATGGGAACAATCCGCGTACTAAAGGATTTGAGTACTCGTGGTGCCACGATGGATTTTTCCTGTTTCTGAATAGAATCTATAGTCTCTAGAGTTTTATGGCGCTCAGTAAGAAAGGAATCAAGTTTTAACCACGTAGGAATTTCAGTCTTATTTGGAATGAATTGCTCCCATAATGAGAGCGTCAGTTTTGGAAGCTTCGTGGCGCACAAATAGACCAGGAGACAATCCCAATTTTCTGTAGACAGGCCAGATATATTTTGAGCTGTAAGGCAATTCTGGATAGTAGATTGCAGCTCCTTAAGGGCTGCCGAAGATTCATATACGACGGACTGCATGTTAAGTAACTTTTTCAGATGGCTGTTCACCAGTGATCGCTTGTTTTCGAAACGCTTAGTTAAGTTTCTCCAGGCTGAGCGGAAACCATCGTTGGTGAGTGGCGAATTGGAGACTATGGAATTAGCTTCGCCACTTGTCTTGGCATTTAGAAAGAGTAGCTTTTCTGCTGGATTGCAGAATTTGGACTCGAAGTGACTGAGACGGACACAGGTTAAAGTAAATTTATTTAAAATAAAAGAAGTCACTCTGAATATATAATTCTTAAATTCCCTTATAAATTTAAAATTATTTAAAATTAATTTCGAGTTATTTATGTGTCAAAGTTGAAATTGGAATTTAGGAACCAACTGGAAACGTAATATACACGCGCAGAATTAAAATTAGTCAATTTTACTGCTTATTTGCGGAAGCTTCGACTTTAACGCTATAATATTCACTGAGCAGGAAAACAAATACGGTTACACTAATGGGGATATGGACGCGCACTTAAATTTCTAACTGAATTAAATAGTTGGAATATATTGGAATTTTATAAAAAATAATTTAAAAATTATTTTATGTGCCTGGACTTATTCAGTTGACCGCTGCTGTATTTCCTGCAATACTGTTTTTATTAATAAGGCGTGCGTTTAACTCTGTGCATTAGCCGTATGCCAATGCAGAACAGCGGAGATAACGGAGGAGGAAAAATTGCCAAAATCGGAGCGTCGACTTGCAGACGATTATGTGTGTATGTAATTAAAATGTGTATATGTTTATTGCTCAGGATAAAGCAAGGGAGTAAAAAAATAAATAAATATACAAATTAAGTCGGCGGTGCTGTGCCGTATGTTGTGGGAATATTATTACTTATATGAGCTGTGGACTGTATTTGTAATATAATTTAGATTTATGTTTTGTGTTTGTATATGATGTTGTAAATATATGTATTAAGGAAAAACAAAAACAAATTTGGATGTAAATTGTTTACGGTGATTGAAGATCAGTGGAATGGACTGAATGTATGTATGAATACAAACTCTCATACGCATTTGCAAACTGACTTAAACAATATGTTGTCCTGGTGCAACAACAATTTGCTATTCCTTAACAACTCCAAATGTAAATTTATGTCTTTTTTTCGAAAAAATTGTTTCATTGCTAATTATTCTATTGGGACAAGTGTTCTTGAACGCATTTACTCAGTTAATGACCTTGGAGTTCTGTTTTAGCATAACTTAAACTTCACCGACCATATTGGCATAATTGTTGGTAAACCCAAAGGGGTTTTTGCCTTCGTTAAGCGCTGGTCGAAGGAGTTTGATGATCCCTACACCACTAAAGTCCTTTATGTCTCTTTTGTTCTCCCAATTCTGGAATATTGTTCGTGCGTTCGTGCCTCAATATGCGAAATTTCAAGACCTTATTGAATCAGTTCAGAAACAATTACTTTTGTTTGCTCTACGGGGACTTAACTGGGAACCACATCGTCATCTCCCTTCCTATAACGACAGGATGCGTCTTCTGTGCCTGCCCTCGCTGAAGGATCGTCGGACCTGCCACGGAGTGATGTTCCTTCACAAACTCATTAATGGCCACATTTCTTCATCGTATCTTTTAAGTCAATTGAGTTTCTCGGTCCCTTCAAGACCGTCGCGTTATTTTCGACCGATTGCACTAAATGTGTGTAAATCGAATTTTGAGAAGCATGACCCTTTCCGCGTTTTATGTACGGCCAATAATGATTTATACTCTTTATTACATGTTGAACTGTCCCTTGATGTAAACAGTGAAATTATTTTAAGACACCTATCCTTGCCTCTGCCCACCTGATGTGAGTCGGAGCATATCGTTAAAAAACACTCCTTACCCGGTCAGAGGTAAGGTTATGGTCTACAATGGCAGAAATTTGCTATATTCTAAATAAATAATAAATAAATAATAAATGCAAGCGGAACACAGTGAACGAAAAGGAATTGAGAACTTTTCTGAATAGAAATATTCACTGTGGCTTTCGGTATTTTTTTTTACATACTTGAATTTAGGAACTCGCAGAAAACCGAAAATAATCGCAGTAATAGTAAATTACTTAGATGTATTTAAGCAATTTTTTAGGCTTTGACAAAATATGTAAATATATTTTTAAGCCAAATGTACATAAATGTTGACAACGATTGTACAATTGTGGAATGGATTGTATCGGATATGTGGGTGTGGATAAGTGTAAATAAATGCAAGCGGTAGAACACAGTGAACGAAGGGGAATTCGGAACTGAAAGTTTTACTGTGGTTTTTCCATTTATTTAAACACACACTTTTTTATTTTGGATTCGGAAGTTATTATGCTACCGTGGTGTCGGATCAATCGGACTTGGATTTTAGACAATAATCATACAGAGAAGTTTAAGTATACTCATTTGTTCTTGGTTTTGAGCACAAAATTGTGTTTTAAAATTACGGTCGTGATATTTAAAAAAAATTATAAACTTGTCAACATATTTTCTTCTACTTTAAGATATAAGCATTTTATATTATATCACAATTTTATTATTAATTTCATAAAAATAGAAAGACTGTATTATGTATCTGCTATATGAATGATCGGTAAATGTGGGGGAAAATTACATTTTACTTTATATGTTATGTAACGACCTTCTTTTGGGGATGCACGGCTTAGCTCGCCGAGGTCAGGATTCGTACAGAAAATGTATAGTTATATGCACAGTTATAGTAATATTTATAAAACAAGAAAATGTATCGGTTAATTCTGGTCTTTATTTGTCTTCGTTCTGTAAGCTCCTGTGAAAAAAAAAGTATTTAGTCGACGTGTTGATACCCGGTGGCTCGGGTGGCGATGTTGCGTGGGGGTGCCCCTTGCTTTGGGCCGACGCTAGGGCGTGCCTCCGTGTTGTTTGAGCGGCTAGTCGGTTGGATGATACCCTGTGATTTATGCTAGCAGATCTTCGGCTTATTGCATCCGCAGGGTATGGATCGTCGGCTTGTTGATATCAACTGTTAAGGGCTGGGGCTCCTGTCCTCTGACAACGTTGCCAGATGTCGGTGGTTTGCCCCTATTTCAGGGCTGGCGTAATTTTCCTTTTGAATTAACGTGTTCTTCCTTTATTTAAATCTCTTAATTCAATATTTATAGTAATGAATCGACATAAATAAATAATCTTAATTTGAATAATTAGTAAATATAGTAATCTAGTAAATAACAATTTTAACTTCTACTAAGAGTAGTTTAATGGTTGCGACCAGGGGCGTCGCAGTAATAAATGTTAAACTGTAAAAATCTCACTATCTTGTTTGTATGATCTAACGCTGACTTATAACCGGTTTGACTTAATTAAATATAAAGTTGTACAAAGTTTTCCAAAAAAATTTTGCATGATTTTTTGTAAACTATACAACCGGATCCTTCCTAAACAACAATTAATTATTTGCCTTGTGTAAATACATCTGACGCGAATTAAATGTGTGTAAATACACTTTACAACTTCCATGCATTTATTATTTTGCTCTTACCAT
The DNA here is from genome assembly GCA_008042575.1 of Drosophila watanabei. Lineage (NCBI taxonomy): Eukaryota > Metazoa > Arthropoda > Insecta > Diptera > Drosophilidae > Drosophila > Drosophila watanabei. The sequence goes on along the minus strand of VNJS01017328.1, from coordinate 8,359 downwards.
TGTGCAACAAACCGTTATCTTTCGCATTCCTTTTAATGTTACTTCTCTACACATCAAGCTACGCGATTAAAATCTGTTTGAGGGAAGTTGATCTCCAATAACAATAATAACAACTAAAAGAAGTTGGGATATACAAATATTTGTTCGTTGCGTAAATACTTGTAGCATGAGGTGTGGGTGAGTGCGGCAAGAAGGGCTATGGGGCACATCTCTCCTTTCGGACGCGGGCGTGGGGTTGCCGCCAGAAAGTCGGCGTCGGGTTTGATCATTCCCATTTCGGCTTTCACTCGATCCGGAGGTGCAGATTTAAAATTCAACAGTGTGGGCAAGGCCCCAAGAGGAAAAAGTTTTTGGCCCGAAAAACGCTCACGCCAGTCGCCACGCAAGCGCTCGCTAGGGCGCCTCCACTCGGGATGTGAACTCCGTTGTACTGTATTTTTTGTGATGGGTGGAGTCATTTTAGACCAAGTGAGGGAAAACCCAGCCCTTTTCCAAAGATCCGAAAAGAGTCAAAAAAGGGGAAAAAAGGAACATAACCTGCCGAGTGAAAAAAAACTGTGAAAGTCGTAAAGAATCCGGGGGAATCGTCTTATTTTGAGCGAAGAATAAGGGAATCTGGAGCTGAATTGGTAAGGACAAAAAAACGAGAAAAACTTAGGATTAAGTTAGAATTATAGTTAGTCATTTTTTGTATCCAATTTTAAGCGGCAGTGCTACAGGAAAAAGTGGCAAAGGCAATGGAGTAAGAGATAGTAAGGGAGGTGAAGAGTGAGGAAAGATGTGGTTATTTAAGAGTTTTTTTTTTTGTTATTTTGTCTCTGCTCCGGCAGCCAATATTTTCGAAAAGTCGAAGCTTGGTTTGTTTTTTTTTTTATTTTTGGATTCAGAGAATGTGTCATCTAGCGCCCTTGAACAATTGAGATCCTAGGGATCTCAAACTAATAATTGATAAGCTACGAAAACAATAGCAAAAAGTGAGTAATCTCGTTAAAACGGTTGAACAAAAAACAAAAATATAATAAAATATAGAAACAAAATTACTGATAAATTAATGGAGCCATTGGAAAGAACCATTAATGGCCAATGGGGTGGAAGAGAAATAAGAAAAACAATAGTGAAATAAATTATCAAAAGATACAGAAAGAAATAATGATGAAATGATGATAATGATAATGATGAAGCCAGTGTCTCTCCGCTTAAATTGTCACTCCCTTTGTTGCCTTTCGCTTTGTAAGCTTTACTGTTGCTTGCATTCAGCCATTTAAGCTCAGATTTTAAATTACATTTTTGATAATGTAAATGTAACTGAATCGAAAAGACATGAGCATGAAGTTTTAAAACGAAATTTTTATTATATATTATCCATTTATTCATACATGGCCTATATATTTTAACCTAATTATATTATTTGATCTAGGAATAATTATATGTTCACTTTATTTTATTTAATGACTAAATTAATTTTAAGGTGTCAGTGGGTCAGATCCGCATTGAAAAATATTAGTCAGTAAATGAAATTTTCATAATTTTTTAAATTTCCTATTTAAATTTGGCGGAGCAAATGTGACGTCGGGGAAGCCTTTGAACTCGAAAGGGACCACTCAGAAGTCTACTCCAAATGGCAATTGAACGGATAAAATAAGGGAGGGCGAAGCGCATCCCATCAACACCGGAGACTCGCGAGGGGTTCTATAGCACTGGATAAGGGCAAGTCTTTGGGATAATTTTTTTTCTCCGCCCGTGTTTACTGATATTGGTCTAAAATGTTTTGTTTTTTCTTCCGAATATATCTTGGCAAGTACATTACGCAATTCCTTTTTCTTTAAAAAATAATAAAAGATAGGCCACTCTGAGAGAATCAGCAAGACCACCCCATTGCCGACAAGCCAAAGCCGGAGAACATTTTTGCGTGTGCATTTCTATCATTAACACCACCTAGCCTGGACATGGAATTTTAAATGTTTGTTACATACCTTGACTACCTCTGTATTTTTAAGCATGGCAAATTTAACATTTCCAAATAATTTTTTCTGATTAAAAGCTTAACATATAGCCTTTTATCAGATCTTTCATTGGTGCAAATAATTATAAAATCGAAGTGATACGCACGAGACAAAAAACAGCAGTGTAGCAGGCAATGTAGATTTAAGCTTAGTTGGCCACACAAAAAAAAAATTATGTGTATACGATCCTCTTACTCTCGCAACGGAGAACCTTAGGTTGCCTGCGATTAGCGAAGTCAGTTTGTAATATACGCTTAAGAAGACCGCATGTGAATAAAGTTTTATGAAAGAGACACAAATAAATCGTGTTAAATCCTGTCACAATTGCAAAAGTGTGAAGTTTGAAAAGATGACTAGATTAAAAAGTGGTCGACGAAGGGCAGAAAGAGAACAAATCATTTCAACAGAAAATTGTGAAGGTAGTTAGTTATACGAATATAATAATTTGTGTGTTAGAGTCGAACTATATTTGTTTACCAAAGCCCGTGTTGCCGAGAAATGTAAGTGAAATTAATATAACCTTAGAGAACTCAAGACCATTTAGTTGTGTACCTAGGAGGATGTCTTACAGTGAAAAGGAAGCGTTGGAGAAACTGTGTACTTAGAAAAACGAATTATTCAGAGTAGTAGGTCAGAATATGCTTCTGCAATAGAGTAAGAGAAGAAACAAATGGAAAGTTTACACTCTGCACTGATTTTAGAAGGCTAAACCAAATTATGGCCAAAGATAATTATTATATCCCCTTAATTGATGATTTATTTGATAAGTTAGTGTTTCCCACTAACTTTAACTAACTTTACAAAATTGGGTTTTATAATGATTATACACGTATACGGCTGTTTACTATCTTCGGGGTCAGACTCGGCTGGAAAAGGGAATTGGGGCTTCGTGCACTATACTGCGCTATTCAGCTCACCGGATTAGGGTCGGGGTCTTTTCAACCCCTAAACATTATTTTTTTCAATCTATTAAGTCTTCTTATTTTTAATTGTCTCTTAATATTTACATTTTGGTTATGTTTTAGATTTTATATGCATTTAGTTTATAATATTATGGATATTAATAATTTTATTCCTTAAAAGGAAGTCAAACTCTTACTCTGGAAATATTACCAATTTACCGAATTATTTAACTTTTAAATCATTATTTTGTTACCACACTATTGTTGCCGAGAAGCTCGTTGGGCCCAATGAACTGCTACGTGGCTGTAAATATAGGGTTAATTAAGCATGGATATTTATACCCTTCAGTACCAAAATTCATTCCCGGCCAATTCCTGGCGGCCTGTTCGAGAAAAACAAAAACAAATCGCAAAGGCTTCGTTTCGCGAAGTTCGAAATGGAGTCGATGTCTCCCGAAGTTCAGACCTAATATTTGATTTTGTTTTTCGAACTGATTCGGAGCAGCGGCTCGCAAGTTAGAGCGAAATGGGGGATGGAGGGAAGGGAGGGAAAAAATCTGTTTCAAAAGCAAAGTGTATTGTAGCGACGTAAGTATACCCTTTTTAAAATAAGTTGGGACATTTCTAAATATTTCAAATTTTAAAATTAATAATTTTTTAATCTTTTAATGGTATTGTATATTAGCAAGTATTGAAAATTTGCTTCAGGCGAAGCAAAAAGGTTCATGTTTGATCTTCTGCTTCGGTCTTCGGTTTTGTCTTGCTTCTTCTAATTCTTCTTGCATTTTGCGTTGACTGCTCCTGCATTCAGAAGTGTTTTGCGTATTAGATAAATTTCCGCAAAAGTTAAATATTATAATAAGGTAAGTGAAACTTGAGTTTAATTTAAAAAATAATTTTCAGAATTGATAAGCATCGATGCGAATTCATCCTAACTGTAACTGCGTGGGAAACTCATAAGATTTGCGGAGTTTTCTTTTTACTTTAAATTGTTATGTATATACATATGTATACTTTTGCAAAATGCTATTTGTTTCTAGCATATGTATTTTATTTACAAATAGCATTAATTGCTTGAAGGACCATCAGCCAGCAAATTTATAAATAAATATTTTAAAAAGAATTAATTACACCGATTTTTATTAATAGGGGGGAATTTTCAGGTATTTTCTATAGCTTTTCTTCCAAGCGAATTCCGGCAGAATTACTGGCTAAATTCCGGGAGAATTTCTGGCAAATTCCGGGAGAATTCTGGCAGAATTCCTGGCGAAATTTTTTCGAAATTCTGATTGGTTTTCGAACTCGCACAGGGATTCCCGGCAAATTCCCGGGAAAATCCCGAACGCCACGAACGCATGCCCCGAACAAATTCCTGGCGAAAATCCGGGGGAATTCCTGGCGAAACGCCTCCGAATCCGGGGGAATTCCTGCTGAATTCCCCGGGATTGGAACTGAAGGGTATAGGGCATTTCCAAAATCGCGCACGCGACATTTGTACACACTCAACGTACAGAAACGGAAGACGGAAACGATTTTTTATTCGAATGAAAGTGGCAAAATTCAAGTGATTCGCACGGAACAAAAAACGGAAGTGACTTTTGAGGTCCACCAATTTCTACGAATCCTGATGCAATATTTTTATGGAACGAATTTTAAACTATTGTGCACAAATGTTACTTAAAAATGGCTATTAATTTTTTTAAAAACTACTTGCACTTTTTATACCCCTGCAGGGTATATTATAATTTTAGTCAGAAATTTGCAACGTAGTGAAGGAGGCATTTCCGACCCTATAAAGTATATATATTCTTGATCAGCATCAACAGCCGAGTCGATCTAGCCATGTCCGTCTGTCCGTCTGTCCGTCTGTCTGTCTGTCTGTCTGTCCGTTTCTACGCAAACTAGTCCTTCAGTTTTGAAGCTATCTGATTGAAACTTTGTATATAGTCATCTATATACTTTCACTCGTACATAAGTCGGAACGGGCCAGATCGGACGACTATATCATATAGCTGCCATTCAAACTATCCGTAAATTTGTTGAAAAAAAATTATAACTTTACTGTTTTTTATAATAAATTTATCAACCCTCGGTTATGAGCTTTATATATATTGTTTTAAAATTTTGGATTGAATTTTATAAAAATCGGACTATTATATCATATAGCTGCCATAGGAACGGTCGGGAATATTTAGAAAAAAAAAAAATAGCTTTGTTAGTTTTCAATATAATTTCTTCTACTTTGAGATACTAGTATTTCATATTTTTTCAGAATTTTGTTGTAAATTTCATAAGAATCTGACGACTATATCATATAGCTGCCATACAAACGATCGGTAAATGTGGAGAAAAATTACATACTACTTTACATGTAAAAATGTAAAACTGTTAAAATTGTATAAATATAAAAGTAGTTCATATTATAAAATATTGGGATATGTTATAATTTATACAATTGGAATCTGCAAGGGTATCCCAACTTCGACGTGCCGAAGTTAGCTTCCATGCTTGTTTTTAATTTAATTTGATGTAGATTCGCACGGGTCATTTTTTATCAGCATACTTGCACGTTGTTTTTTACTATTAAACTAAATTAGATGAGCTTATATCCGTTTTATTTTGACAATTTGCATTCTTCTAGTGATATTAGAAAAAAAAAGTCAAAGCATAAAGCTACGTTTTAGAAGTTTTCTTAAAAAGAAAACAGGTCTATTTTTATGATGTTTTTCATTAAAATAATGAAAAATCGCGAAAACACGAATATGCTTTTAAAAATTTCAAAATTTATTTAGTATATGCTAAAGCTCTTCAAATTTTATCGATTTGTCCATTTCTTAATATTACTATGTTGAAAAAAAAAAACTTTTTAGAGGAGTTTTAGTTTTTTGGCCGCGGTGGGCTTTCTGTGGAATTGCCCATATATGTATTTGTGATATGTAAAAAATATTAAAATATTATTAAAAGTATTGGCTAAGTTAAGTTATTTCGAGGCATTGCTAGAAGAAGGATAATAATTTATACCTCAAATGCATTTAATCAAAATGTTAAGTAAATCGTCTTCAACTTCATTTCAATATTTTTTTATTCTTCAATCAGATTAAGGTCAATTATTGTTTAGTCATTTATATCAATTCTTCGTTAATTATACTTTCCGATTACTTTCAACAAATTTTCATTTCAACTTTAATTCCTTTCAGACATAAATTTTATTTCAATTTCAATGTTTCAACTCATCCTCAGGCTTAAAACTGAGTTGAATATATATAAATTTACATTTCTACGCTGGAGTAAAGTTAAAACTAATAATTAGAAAATTAAATCGAATTAAAGGTTGTTGTTTTCTTACACGGCTCCGGCCATGGGTAGCAGCAACATCACTGGTTTCGGTCTGTTACATTTTCTCGTTCTTGTCTTTAGTACCTGAGACACCCTATATCCACGACATAGCTCTCTCTACTTACGGCCATTTCGTTTGTCGGTTTCTAGCTTACTTAACGTGCCCTTGATTTATCTTCTTTGTTTTTCTCTTCTTGAAATCGCAGATCAGGCCTTCGCGCCGGTTACGAATAATGAAAACTTAGCGAATTGCAGTTCGCGGTTCCTGTCGCATCCCCTATGCATAAGTACATGTATATGTAAATAACAGCAGCCCAGCAGACAATGATGCGGACCTAAGCGGATGCATGATACAATCATACTAGGTAGTCTAGTCGGAAAACATTGGTCCCTCTACAATCATAGCAATGAGTGCGAGTGAGAGGGATTCAATCTAGTAAGTGCGAGGGAAACGACATTACAATGTGTTGATTAACCCGTATGTGGTGTATGGGGCTTTAAATTTTCTTTCATAAAAAAAGCGAGTTGACATTTTTTATAATTTAATTTTCAAAAGTTTTCAGTTGGAAATGAGTCGTTGTTTCTGTTTTTGTATTGACAGTCTATTGTTCAAATTCTTAATCCTAAAATATATTCTAATCTTAAAATAACTTTTACACCATCACCGTATTTACGGCATACGTGGCAAAAAGTCATGTTGCACAAGGGTTAATTAAAAAAAAAATTCGTCCGTAGACAACCTTTCAACATGAAAGCCGAACAAGCACTGAAGCAAAACCCGAGTGCTTTGACTACCGAATAGACTACCTTCGTAATTCTATCATGGTTTGGACCATGTGGTGATGGTGTGAAAGTTATTTTAAGATTAGAATATATTTTAGGATTAAGAACTTGAACAATAGACTGTCAATACAAAAACAGAAACAACGACTCATTTCCAACTGAAAACTTTTGAAAATTAAATTATAAAAAATGTCAACTCGCTTTTTTTATGAAAGAAAATTTAAAGCCCCATACACCACATACGGGTTAATCAACACATTGTAATGTCGTTTCCCTCGCACTTACTAGATTGAATCCCTCTCACTCGCACTCATTGCTATGATTGTAGAGGGACCAATGTTTTCCGACTAGACTACCTAGTATGATTGTATCATGGTCCAAACCTCGCTGTAGTTGTTGTTTTCTTTCTATGAACGGCTACTTTTGGAGTGACGCGCGTCGCTTAACTCTTCCGTATTGTTAACGCGTCTCTTTCGAATTTGACCAGAGAATAGTGCGGACGTGAGTTCAAAAATTCAAGAATAGTGCATGTGTTTTCAACGGTAAGTAATAAAGCATTTGTAAACATAAAAATGTTAGTAATACTAATATTGTTTTTTTATGCAGAATACATTTCTTGTTGTTAAGCCGCCAACGACGTTCCTGTTGCTTATTTTCAAGGAGAGAAGTTGAATTCAAGGAATGCTGATAACATCAGCCATCAAAGGTAATATACAAGTCTGTGTATATTTGTAAATAATAATTTACTTATAATAATTTATATTTTTACAGTCGCTTTTAAGAATAATTTGTCATTGGAGGACTCAAAATTCGACCGTATCACGCAATAACATGTCCAATATGTGCAGAACCGAGCAACAAAAAAATAATACAAAGACTTAAACTATTGATGTTTCTAGAAGAATAAAAATAAATGAATAAAAATGAAGTAAAATTAAAAATAAAAAATAATTATGGTTTTTATTTCTTGAGTAATATTAGAAAAGTATCTCAAATAATACCGAAACGGTACGTTAGTAATATCATAAAAATATCTAAAATGGTACCTATTCCGGTCCGTTAATAATATTAAAAAATTATCTAAAATGATACAAAAGTGTTCCCGCTTTTAATATTGGAAGCGTGCCACTCGCAAGATCGCAAGAGTTCAGTTAATGATATCGCAAAAGGTCCGCAAATGTATCTTTTCCGGGTTCCGAAAATGATAGGTTTTGCTGCCACAAACCCCAGGACGGGTGATTCACTTTATTATCGTTCTTGAGTCTGAAATCGGACGTTTTGTCCGCCTGAAATCCGCAAAACGTCCGATTGTAATATTATTTACGAAGATTTTGT
>VNJS01017323.1:0-14178 GCA_008042575.1 Drosophila watanabei | reverse complement strand
GCTGGTAATTAGTGTTATCCCGACTGGCTCCGTCTTCTTTCGCTGCATTTTTCGGGTCTGCATTAACATATTGATGGGCTGGGACTGGGGCTGGGGCCGGCTCCTGCTCCTGCTCCTGCTCTTGGTGCTGCAGTGACCACTGTCTTTGCTGTGGCCAGGACCACGTCACGTAGCAGCTGCGCTCGCAGCCGATTCAATTTGAATCCGAATCGAATAACAGTTCATTGCAATCGGTCGGACAGGCCAGGGGGCAATCTGTCATCGGGACTTACCTCACTATCCTCGAACATTGGACTGTCGCTCGAGTCGAGATTATTATACTGTACACAATCAATGGGAAGTGAGTTGCCAACTAAACTAGGACTTATCTAGACTTGTCTGGATGTACGAGAGATGCCTGGCATACGTACGGTACACACATGTGCCTGCGATTGGATTAACTTGATTTTTACACTTGAGTGCGCAGCTCTCGCTGGGCTTAGCTTAGCAATTATCCTAGACTCGGGGTTACTCAGTTATTAACTCGGTTTCGGTTTGTTTAGGTTTAGGTCTAACGCTGGAATAGCTTAAATAGGATTTCTTTGTCGTCGTGCTTCCGCTCCGGCTGCTGCCGCTGTCCCGTACATCCGCTTAGGTCAGGAAGATGCGTCTGGAGAGTGAAGAGTGAGAGGACTTGGGATTTGCATGTCGCTGCAGATTGGCTCTAAGGACACTTACCTCACGACAACCGTGTTCAGCAGGAGGCAGGGCGCCAGCATCGACCTAAATATGTGCGTCAGGCGATCGGCCGAGGAGGTCTTCCGGCGTGAAATGGCCGCCATATTGTCGCCTGCAAGTGACAGCAGGATAAATTTGAATTCGAATTAGAACTGAAATTTGTTTAGCGACAGCCGTGCGAATGCAATTATGTGCCCCAACAACCGCGCTCTGCATTTTCCCTCCGTCATTTTCGCCTTTATAACCTGCAGGCACCGCGCCATTTGCATACTTTTATTTACACGTCTTATCATCATTTCATAATATAAACATCATAAACATCATAATTTCAATGCTAAAATAAGTGGAAAATCTCCTATCATAACTAGAAAGAGAGGTAACTTCGGGAAGCCGAAGTTTTTATACCACATCCCTTATAAATTTATTATATAAACCACTTGAGTTTCTTAAAGCAATGATAAAATCTTCCAGATATTGTTTTGTTGCAATAAAATAAAAATTAATATTTATTATAATACTAAAGGATAAAATTGAAACAGAAAATATTGTTTTATCCGTGTATATAAAATTGAAAAAATATTTTTATCCCGAATGCTCGAAACCTGAATGTCTAGTTTTTACGTAACAACGGACAGACGCACCAGACTATCGTCTTGAAATTTGTCTTGAAGATCAATTTGTAGCTCATATATATATGTCTTTGGAGCATAATTATTCATGATTTTTGACTTTGCTTGTGTCACCGCTTACCTTTTGAGACGAAGACGTAAATGCTCGCCGGCTCCGTGTTACTGGCGGAGCAGGTGTAGTTGCCGGAGTCGGTGATCTGGGGCTCCCGGATGATGAGGCGGCTCTGCGTGCGGGGTCCCGGGGTGGTCTCGATGGTGATGTCCCGCCGAGAGTCGACGTAGTTGATCAGGCGATCGTTCTTCTGCCAGTACACGTACTGCGGTGGTGTCGGACTCTGTGGGCAGAGACGTTGGAAGGGATTCAGTGGGACTGCGGGCTTTCTGACCCGACTTTCGCAAACTCACCTTCTCAATAATGCAAACCAAATTGATTGTTGAGCCCATGTCGACATGCAGCTCGCCGGAGCCCAGGATGAAGGCCTCCGGCACAACCACTTGAAGATTCACAAAGTGCGAGATGATGCCAGTCGGTGTCGAGACCTTTGTGTTGGTCGATGGTGGTGTTGTCGGTTCCGTGATAGTGTGTCCGGGAAGGGAGAAAGCCGGCAAGTGGAAAGAGCAAGTGCGGCAATTGAGTGCGATTGGTATTCGTAATCAACTCGAATCTTAATGCTTCAGTAAACTGCGAGCAGAAATCACCCTCCCATCGTCGCCGCCCGAGCCGAGGAGCCGTTGCGAGTGCAAGAAATGTTGCACTCATTGAAATGCAAATCAAACAATTTCAATTTGGCACGCAAAAATGAAACAAAAACGAATGCTTTCTATATAAGTGGAGCGCTTTCTACACGTCCCAACTGGTTCCGGCCCGGACCTCTTCTCCAAAATATCCGGCAGGCAGCAGCAGTTGCTGCATCTTCTCCGAATCCGCTGCCGCACCGGAGGAGGAAAATAATCATTTCGGCATATTTGCATGCAGCTCTCGTTTTCCGCTCCGCCCCACTACACTCCGTAGTCGGTAGTCGGTAGTCCGTAGTCCGTAGTCGTTGTCCGGGGTTCGGGGTCCAAAGACCGGAGTCCGGAGGGGACATCCCATGACCCACTGACTCAGCCTGACTCACTGACTGACTGGTTTGCCCTGGCATGCGGCTTCTCATATTGAAATTGCATGCAAACAATTTTGAAATTGAAGCTACGTTTCCGAAATTGTTCCCCGCTACCCTGGTCCGCCCCGGAGCAGCCATAAACCCTCAGCCCTCGGCCCTGAACCCTCGGTCTCCTCCATCCATCTAGTCAAAGCAGCCCGAGTGGCACTTGTGCTGCTGCGCAAACAGAGTTACTGTCAAGTGTCCATTTCAGCAGTGTCTAACTTTGTTGCATTTCGGTTGGTTGTCTTTACTCCTTGTCTTCCCTTCGCCCGCTTACTCCTCCCCAGTCCAGAAACCCTCCTAAGCTGTTTTCCTTCTTTCCGTACCGGTATCCCGCCCCTTCCATATTTGCATTCGTATGACTTTCGAAATTACTTGCGTATTACTCCGTCGGGCAGAAATAGTGGCCCGAATTTGTCAGTGTCCAGGCTATCCGGGCCCGTGTTCCGGCCATATCCGCTGCAGCCTGCTGGCAGACAGTCACACGTTTTTGGCTGGCCAGTGGCCACAGAGGCGGACTTGTCAGCCTCGACGGCCGAGCCCCCCTGAGCACTGCGCTGGGACACTGTGTGGCAGTTCGGACCGGCTGCTGACGACAGCTGACGAGCTGCCCGCGGGCAGATGCCTTAAATCGAACCTTTGCATACAAAACTCGATTTGCATTTTACAATTAAATCATGCGCAGGCAAACAAATCGACGTGTCGTGAAATCTGCAGGAGCAAAAAGCCCGCATGCCCCAGTACGGGGGTACGGGGTACGGGGCACGGAAACAGACACGGACACGGACACGGACGCAAGGAGGCGAAACGAGAGCGTATGCAAATGCGACTTTAGTTTATTTCAACTGCAACGCATGCATAAAATATGGAGCCATCACGGGGCGACCGCACCCACCCATCACCCATCCCTTGTCCCCGGGGTTGCCGCCCACTCACCTGGCACTCGTACATGCCGTGATCCCGGCGCTGCACAAATTTTATCTGCAGCGTCCACATGTTGGAGCCGGGCGTGTGCAGAATCGCGAAGCGCTCGTCGTTCGTGTAGAGCTGGGCCCCCGATGAGAGGATGTGCCAGTCGCGACGGCGGATCCAAGATATTTGATTCTGTTGACGAAAGGCGACGGCTTTATTAACGGCGAACAAATGGGAAATCGAGTACTATACACAGATAATTAATGGCGAAACAAAGTAGGCAGACAGAGCCGCTCATGCAATTAGCGGAGCATGCGAATTTTTCTCGAAAAGTAATTAAAAAGTGCTCGGGAGTCCCACCGCTGCAACCACATGCCCATGTCAGTGGCGCGATGGCGTTCCAGGACGCTTTGTGGCAGATTAAATTACGATATGGCTTTACGGCTTGATAAACTATTTTTAATGTTCCGCCCGTAAGCAACTGAAGGACAGTGGCATGAAAAAGGGAAACTTAAAAAACGGAATAAAAGACTAATCAGCCAAAGGCAGAATTTCATTTGAGGAATAATTATAAAATTAGCAAAAACGAGAATTAGATACATTCAGTTCCAAAATCATGATGATGTTAGTTCAGATTAATTAATAATATTAATTTTCATTTAAATGTTTTTTAGAACAGTATGTGAATTTTCTGATTTAGTTGAACTTGTATTTTTTATACCTTCAATGCCTCATAAGTTTAGACTATAGCTCAACACATTTTCAAAATAATAAAAACGATACGTTCACGGTCTCTCAAAAATCAAGGATTGTCAGGGCTACGTTTGGAAAGTCGTGGTCTAATTAATTGATATTTCGGGCTTATCCACAGCCCGATCCATTGCGTGTCCATTGTGGGACTTAATTGCTTGTTAGCCAAACCGAATGTCAAACAATGTGTACTGAAATTGTCATCCTGCCAAACGTTTGCTTTCAACTACAAATTAAGCTCTTGTTCGGCTGTTGTTCGTGCTCGGCTGCTTAACAAATTAGACTTTTGCGTGCCGCGTTCGAGGAAACAAAAAGGCAAAATGAAAATGCCATATAATTAGGCAGGAAAATGAAATGGAAACGAAAACGCAAATGGGGAAATGGGAAAGTGGGGCAAAAAGTGCAAATGGAATATGCATATACGATTGCAGCAGCTGTGCTCCGCCGCGGATCCCGCCTATCTCGCGCTGGGCTCGGATGGAATTCAATTTTGCAGCCACTAAACAAAGCGCTTTCCATGCAAGGACTTCGGGGATTTAGTTTGCGGGATGTCTAGTGTAGGGTGAACGCTTTCGCTCTTGGACATGGCTGCGGAGTGGGACAGGACAATGAGGACCAGTTCGTGAACGTTGAGAAAAACCGAATGGAAAAGCTAGGAACACAACTGAGGAATGTCGTCGCAGTCTGCGACGACGTGGTTCGACGAGGTACAATTAGAGAGACAAAAACAAACCCAATTTACACCCACTCTGTCCACGCCGGAGACCTTGCAGACCAGAAAGGCGGTGCCACCCAGCTGGACGGTTGTGTTGTGCGCCATCAGCTGTTGGAGATGGAGAAGGAGCAAAAGGAGAGAGGAAAAACACAAGACAAAAAGTTAAAAGTTCTTTTTTACGGCATCTGGGGGGACTTAAAACGCGCCCGAGTCGCACAATTAGTCAGCAAAACAGAGTCCAGGATCCAGGAGCCAGCGCCAAGGACCCAGACCATATAATACATCAGAGTCAGAGCTGTCCGGACAGCGAGGACGATGTGCAGGAGGTCCGGATGTCTGACGGTTGTGGCGTGCTTGCTATTTGGATAATTAGATTCGAAGCCAGCGCGAATGAATTATAAATAAGCACTAAAGATTAATTAGTCCCGGCGCAGGAGCAGAGATCCGAATCGGCGCGCCTTTCGCGATGGCTGGTAATTAGTGTTATCCCGACTGGCTCCGTCTTCTTTCGCTGCATTTTTCGGGTCTGCATTAACATATTGATGGGCTGGGACTGGGGCTGGGGCCGGCTCCTGCTCCTGCTCCTGCTCTTGGTGCTGCAGTGACCACTGTCTTTGCTGTGGCCAGGACCACGTCACGTAGCAGCTGCGCTCGCAGCCGATTCAATTTGAATCCGAATCGAATAACAGTTCATTGCAATCGGTCGGACAGGCCAGGGGGCAATCTGTCATCGGGACTTACCTCACTATCCTCGAACATTGGACTGTCGCTCGAGTCGAGATTATTATCCAATTTTGAATCGGCGTTCATGCCGCCGCGCATCCACAGCTTCTTCCAGTCGTTATCTGTGAGTATTGACTTTTGATCTGCAATCAGAGAAAGAGCAGCAGCGTTAGACAAAGCCAACTGCGGAGTGGAGAGTGCATTCGCAGTCGCAAATCGTGTTAAAGTTCGGCTTGGTTCCCATCTTCTGGCCCTCAAATCGGATTGCCTTGATTCGAATGCAATCAGCAAAAGTGTCTGGGGTGGTGCAGCTGCCAAATGGATGTGATTGGCCTCGGGATTGAGCAATCCAATCCCATCCCCGGGCACAGTCCCCGCTACCCACCCAGTCCCCAAATCTGAGCCTGTTGAAATAATAAAGCTCTTGATTGACGTGCCCAGCGTGTTATTTATGATTATTGCCGCTACACGGCCTTTATCGATCTGTCCACTTGTCAGGCACACACTAACACGGCTTAGGTAAGGCGCTTTGTGTTTAATTTGCCTTTCCGACTGTCTGTTTGTTTGGACAACCCGTCCTGCGCCTGGCAGGCATTAAAAGCTAGGCAAGGCACTTAAATAGACTCCTCGGTCGGGCATATAATTTCCATTTCACCCAATTCAGTTTAGAGGTAGACATTTTTCCCATTGCTACATCACAGTTAATGACTGAGCTAAACGAAAGGGTTACCGGATGGGGGGCTGGAGGAGAAGACTCTTCGTTTCGGCGGAAGATTAAATTTCTTGAAGAGCTTCTTCGAAAACTTTCCGTGCTGTAGCTGTTATCCAAATCTCTGCCAAAATCTGCCCAAGTGGCAGCTAATATGCCGGCTTTATCAATTTACACAGTAGCGCAAGCCAATCTTACTTTTAATCACTGCAACTACGTCCCACGACTAATTAGAAAACTTTGATTGCCCAGGCAACCCGGCTGAGTAGTGCAGCTGGCCGTCTGGCAGTCGAAATTAAATTTACGCCGGACCGCGCTATACTTTTACGCCGGACTGCGTTTGGAGTCTTAAGGGTCGCAGGGCTAGAAGGTGAAGCTACTGCTATAGGCCCAAACCTGTAGGCAAGTGGGCTGTAAAACAAAATTTATCCAATCAATCAGGCGGACGTAATGCAAAAACCCCTGCAGGGGAGCCCTGCCATTTGTTATTTGTTGTGCGCAAGGCGAAAA
The DNA here is from genome assembly GCA_008042575.1 of Drosophila watanabei. NCBI lineage: Eukaryota > Metazoa > Arthropoda > Insecta > Diptera > Drosophilidae > Drosophila > Drosophila watanabei. Next base: position 7,368 of record VNJS01017323.1, on the reverse strand, counting down.
ATCGAAGATGAAATCGAAACCCAAAATGCGCAATGTCGTTGTCTGCAGGCGAGTGTGTGCCCCGCGTCCTTGCCCGCCTGCGGTCCTGGTCATAAAACACAGCGAAGCGAGCTCACACTTTTATTGCCTCGTAAATTTTTATAGTTCATACTTTAGGCATGCGTATGCAATGCCACAGTCCTGTCTCTGTGCCTGGGTGTGTGTACGTATGGGGCTCGGGGTGTCATTTGTTAGCGCCGTGTTATTTTCGTGGCCGAGTCCGCAGTGACGTCAAAGTTTTCGGCCACGCTGCATTGATTTTAAATGTGCTCGAAAGCCGCTTGCTCCGCAAAGCCTCGCCAGATAGCCGTTTGCCGGGACAGTTCCGACGATTAATAATACTTGGCCAGGCAAATCGAGCGGAGAAAGCCCACAGACAAAGGCGAGTCCACTTGACTAGGGACGTCTCGAGGCGGCGCGCTTTATGACGGGTCAGGTCGCTCTCGCCGCACAGACAAACACAAATTCCTTGGCCAAGCACACCACCAGAAGAACGCTCTTTATCTCTGCATTTGTATGCATGACAGGCCCACACATGTAATCGCACACGCGGGTGCCGGGGCCAGTGCAAGTGGAAATAGATTGCGAATGTTAAGAGGAATGTAAATGCTCGGCTCGAGACACAAAGCCAACGAACTGCTTGCCGGGAGCTCTCTGGAGCTAAGGTCAAGTGGGGTGTGGCGGGAACGGGAACGGGGGCGAAGGCCGAACGCGATAATAGTGAAAAAACACGCACTGCTAATAAAATGGCTAAAGTCGCGTATTTCAACGCATCCTGTTCGACCCCCGGCCGGCAGTACGTGCGCATGTCAGCTGCCTGCGGCTTAGGCGTGTGAATTATATTATGCCTGAAAGTAGGCAACTGTAATAAAACTTGCGCAAAAAGCAATAGAAAAAGGTCGCCGTAACACCCACTTCCACTTTCGGATTCGGATCCGCCAAGGCGCTCGGCTCGAGCCCCATTTCTGGGCTAACCGGATGCCGCAGCCAAAGGAGCAAAAAGCGGCGGCCACACACAAGTTGTCGTTTTCAATTCGCCTCGTTCCGTTCCGTCTCGTTTCTTTCGGTTCATCACATTTTTCATAGCACTCGGCCACTCTGGGCGCCCCACCGCTAAAAAGCGATAAATAATGAAGTCAGCAAGTGCGTCTGGCATGCTCGCATGTTTATTATTAATAATAAATATTTCTTGTCAATCTCTCGCCCCGCCCCCCGACCTCTTAAGTTGTATGGCCCGCAGTCACGACACATTGGTTATCGTCCTTGTCGTCCTTGTCGCCCTTGTCTTTCTCGTAGCTGTAGTTGTGCGCACTTGTCATGTTTCAAATTATTATTTATCTGTCTCAGTCGCAGTCAGCTCGCTGTCTCTGTCGCAGTCACTGTCTCTGCCGGCGCCCCTCTCTCAGCGCGGTGGCGTATACGTAATATTTAAATTCCCAGCCAATATGTTGGCACTGGGTGCGTCAGTGTGCGAGTGTTAATCCCCAAATCTGCTTAAGTCGACGCTCTTTGCCCGCCCGGCAGGAGTGCTTAGCCCCTTTAAGCTGCCTGGCTCCGCGCGGCCTGGGGAGCCGTAACCCATAACCCATAACCTGAGACCCCGTCTCCGTGTGCGGGTGAGAGATCGCTCCCCTGGCCTCACCTCATATGCGCCATGAGCTTAATTTTAAAACCGCTAAGCAAATTTGCGAAATAGCTGACAGCGATGTGCACCACACCCTCACCCACTCACCCTCCACGACCATCATCTTCAAACTCATTTGCACTTGAAGCCGGAAAGCGAGTGCGCGCGGGGACAAGGTGAAAGGCGAGAGGAAAATGGAAAATCTGTTGGAAAATATCAGTGTTAGTCCCTTGTTTGTGCCCGACGGAGTGCGTGTGTTGGAGCGACCTTGGGCCCCGAGCGAGTGTGGCACAGACACACAGTCGGACTCCTGGCTGCCTGCCTGCTGCTTGCCGTTCACTTCGACAATGATGTTTTCGGCCAAAGAAGCCAGAGAAGTACGTCTGAGGAAGCCCTTGGCTGGGCTGAATGGGATCGGGTTGTCAGTTAGAGGAACTGAAGTCGAATCTGTGCAAACACGCTAACGGAAAACTTCGACTTGGGGAAAATCATGGCGCTGAAATTAATCCAGCTCGGCACAGGCAGGGTATAAGCGCTTCGTCATTCCAACTGGAGAGATTCGCCTCCTCCTCGAGTGCCACGCATATTTTCACACACCATCCTTGGCACACCACGCTTTCCGCTACAGTGTGCTCTGCACTTTAAAAGTCAATTTAAAAAGTTTCTTCCGACAACGATTTTCAAGCCACAAGGCGTCGCAATAAATTTTCAATTTTTGCACTGTCACGCGAGCTCAGTTTGCTCTTTCGCCTGCAAAGTGTCCCGCCCCCACCTTTCCAGGAGGCTGCGTAATGAGCGGACCGCGCGTTTCGATAAGGTGTCGCCGTCGTTGCCGCTGCGGAGGATAATTTATGCGTAACGCGTTTGGCCGACAAAGAGCGGTGGAAACAAAAAAAAAAAAAATAAAAAAAAATTACAACTAAACTGAGGCAGGAGCCTGGGCTACGAGGGGAGAGCTCCGACTTTGACTTTGCGTGGCGCCCCAGGTCAAAACCAAAGCCGCAAGGGCAGCAACAGCGCGGCCCATCAACAAGGTGGGTCGCCCTCGGTGCTAATCTTTCCCCTGTGTATTTTTCATTATCCTTATTATTTGTGAATGTTACGTGTTGGCCATAACTTAGGCGCTCTAACGATGCGTATACGTGACGTACACATAGGGGGCACTGGCACCCGAGGTGAGTGCCTTGGGTGTGGCTCGTTGCCGCGTCCATTTAAAGTAAATTAGCGGAAGGTCAAGACGCAACGCGGCACGAGCGAAAATTAATAATTATTTGAGCAGCAATTGTCGAACGAAAAAATAAGAATTATTTAAACAGCAATTGTTAAGAGAGTGCTTGCATTTGGCAGCTGTCACCCTTGATCCTGTTTCCCTCAGCGCTGGCTTGAGCCACGCTCGGTTGCATTCCATTTGCGAAATGGATTGCTATGTGTATGCCCCCTATATACACCAACCGCCTACGCTCCTGCCTTTCTATAAATATATTTCGAAATAAAGTTTTGCGCCGCAGGTGCACGCTTAGCACACTGCCAGACGGAATAAGCCGGCGCGGAGATGATAATAAAATTCCTGGCATAATAAATCCGAAAATTGGCAAAGTTTCGCGTTGGTCACGTTAAGGGGCTTTAATTGTGGGCCTGCCGAGCGGCTCAGGCTCCCGGAGCTTGTAACGATTTGTTGGCTTTGTGAAAATATTAAAATAAACTGCTGAGGACTCTGGGCGGTAATCGGAAGAGTCCGTGGACTGGACTGGCCGGAGCGGGCCGCATAAATTTAGTCTTAATTTACTTAGCACTTCACAAAGCCTCTCGCCAGCTCCGGCCCTACGAGTGCCCACGGCCAATGGAGTAGCCCTAATTAAATACTGCGAGGAGGAAAATAACAGGCAAGGAGATCTTGAAACGCACCTGGCTCGAGGGTGGTGGCCAGGAGCAGCGTTGGCAGACAGAGCAGCAGAATGCGCAGTTCCATCAGGTGCAGGGGCCGCCGCAAACGCAGCAGCAGCCGTGGCGGCACCATTCTCGTATCTTTCTCTGTTCCGCTCCTGTGACTGCCCTGTTGCAGCTGTCCTCCAGCTACGGCAAACTGCCTATGCCTGTGTCCTGTGTCCTGGGTCCCGGTGTCCTGGTGTCTTCGGCCGGGGAGGGGGCAGGCACATCGATGGGTATTGTTCGGCTGGCTGTTGTGGCTGCTTATTAGGGTTAATGGCTTTTTGAATGAACGCTCAGGATCCTTTCAGCTGCGGCAGCAACACAATGCCACCATTCCGGTACACATATGCCCAGGCAGGCTGGAGGGGCTGGAGGGCTGGCGCCTGGCGGGGCTGGTGCTGCTAGCAGGGTGCGATGCGTCGCTGATAAATGATGCTGGTCCAATGTGCAGCGCTGTCTTTTTTGCCTTCTGTCTCTCCCGTCAATGCGATGCTTCTGTCTGCTGTCTGCTGTCGGCCTGTTGTCCTGCGAGTTACAATGCTCCTCAGCCTTGCTCCTGCCGCTCGTCGCAAATTTGCAGCTCGTCGCGCAGTTCTTTCTTTCGGGCTCTCTTCTCTAGCGGCGGGGAGGGGACAGAGGCGGCATGCTCTCCATCATTTTTCATGTCACTGCGTGTTAGCACATTAAGCCGAGCAGGGGTCCGTGTATCACTGGCTGTATCTATCTTGTATTGTGGAACTGGCAAAAAATTAACACTCGCTTTTTATGAAATTACATTCAATTTGCTGTAGTGGCTGTTCCGCCTGCCTTCTCCCTCCGCCCAGGACAATGACAGAAGCGTAGTGCCGAGCGTGGCGGCGATGATGAATCGTTTCTAATGTAATGTTCTGGAGGACCTCGCTTTGTGTCGGTCTCTGCGCAGCGAACTGTAAGGATAAGAGTGGATAAAACTGCATGAATATTAGATGGCCGGATAAACAACAAATACAAAGAATTAAATATAAATATGGGAACAGGACAGAGCCTAATTAAAATTGCAATTCGCTGCGAAAGACTCCTTCCCGGCGCACACACATACTTCCTGCCGTCCGCTAGTCCCACAGATCTCGGGTATTTCGACTCATTTACATATAGAATGAAATTTATTTATTGTTCAAGCTAATTTGGCACATTATTTATAGGTCAGCGATGGCTGCGAGTGCTGGGAGGGTCGGAAGTGCGGGAGTGCGGGAGTGCGGACCCAGTCCGAGATTATGCATAATGGCCGCTGCTCGAATGGTCCTACAATTGCCCTGACGGACCTCTGTCCAGAGTTTTCCATAAATTTGTATTTATTTGCCCGCACGCGTGAGTGAGTTTATTTAAATTTTTATGCTGGGACGCATAAAATGCGGAGGGCACTGGCAACTTCGTCAAAGTTTTGTGGCTTGTCATAATTTTTATCGCAGCGGGGTCTTTGTTCTATATCTGGTTTTATTATTGCTTACATTTGATAAGTTTTTATATCTGCGTCGATGCTTGTATCTTCATGCTTTCAGCAGAGCTTTGCCGAGGCAAAGTTTATTCAACTTGCCACGCAAATAGCGCTAATGAATCCCCATTTCGTGGAGCGTTGTGCACATAAATTAAAATTGAAATTCGGCCGCAGAATGGCCGAGTGTTCGCTCATTTTAATTACAGAACTATGTGGCTTTCTGAGCTCCCGCTTCTCAATTTCCGAATTTCTGATTTTGCGCAGCGGCCCGCAAGTATGCTCTGGTATTTAATTAACGCCACTGCTCTCATGGCCAAACATTAGCAAATGTCATACGGCCCGAATTTATGGCACACTCGTGTGCAATTCATTTAAATTGATAATACGGCTGGGCTTTGAGGGCTTCGAGGGCTTCGGGGGCTTCCGGGGAAGGCCAGTAGTTGTTATTTGCTTCTTTCGCCCTCGCAGTCCGCATATCGCATCGCAAATGCAGCAGTTTAGAGTAATTCGCAGAGTAAATGTCATGCCAGAGGAATGCTTGTTTATGTATCCGTATTCTCTGAGTACGGGTGCGAGTGCCAGGCGAGTGCTGTTCTACACAACTATGCACTTAAATGCAGTCACGTACACACACAGCGACGTACGTATTATTATCTTGACACAATGGTGCCATAAAACTTAAAGACCCCCACAGCAGTTTGCCGTTGCCGTTGCCGTTGCCTTTGCCTTTGCCATTGCCTTTGCGAGGGCAAGCGCTGAAGGACATGGCATTTGCCTTTGCCTTTGCCTCCTCAGCCTCTTCCTTTCCCTGCTCCCCTGCCTTCCCCGCCTCCCCCAACCGGACCCAGTCCTTTCACTCTTTCTGTTTCTGTTTCTGTTTTCCGCCGTGCTTCCCTGCCACCCCTCCGCCCACGGCAAGTGCGCATTTGTGTGCATTTCCCCACACCGCGCTGCCTACGTTGCCTGCTTTCTTCTGGCGCTCGGAGGTTATATGGAAATTGTAATAAGTTGCAAACCAAAAAGCTGATGTCATGAGGTTAGTTGCTGTGGCTCAAGTTTCAAGCGACAATCATGTGCTTTTCTTTTCCTTTGTGCTCCGCTCTGTTTTGTTTTTCTTGGCTGCTGACCTCATACTTCATTTTGTAGCTTTTGTTTAGCTTGTCATCTGACTCGGGCTCTGGCTCTAACTGCGGATAGCTGTGGCCGTTTCCCTGGATGGGAATGTGCATGGGTTTGTGACTGCGACTGTGACTGCGACTGTGACTGCTACTGTGACTGTGGCCCCTTCGTGATCGTTGCATAATGCACTGCGATGGTGCGATGGGCCCGGACATATTGTTATTTCAGCCGTTTGGCCACGCTGTCGCAAATGTAACGGCCTGCCAACATACTGGGGGTCCACCCCCTCACATACGAGCGGCGGGGGCCACAGGAGCCTGCAGGATAGAGATGGCAAAGGACCGTGTATTATGCTTGACAGTAATTGCGAAGGGTAGTGAATTATTAAAATGTTTATTCGGGGATTTGGCCGTAGGAAACTAAGAGGTGGCCACCATGGCGTATGATTGATGTGTTCTGCAAAGTTTCCCCGCTCCGTAAGGCATACGTATTTCAAAATACTGGCTAAATGTATTATTAAATGCAAAGCAGAACGGAAGTGAGGTAAGCGACTGCTAAATTCAATATCTATATAGTACTTCTGAGAGTGTCTAGAGAGGCTGTAAATGAAACAAGCGTCTGACGTTGTTGAGTTGATATTTCAAACTGAATTTATTTCTTAAAATCCTAGCTTAGGTAGCTAACATGAGAATGGAAAGTCCTTATCTCTAGACCCACGGATCGGTATATCTTCGACCGCGGGAAACCTTTTATGGTCTTTATCTGTACCATGTGGTGACCACTCGCAGGAGGTCATATAACCCACCAAGCGTTCTAGGTAGTACCTAGTAGGTACCTAGCAGAGTTAGGTATGCACACATTTGCTAGAGTGCAGGACATCTGCATTCCAGATGCAACAATGTGGTGTTGTTTATTGCTTAAAGATAGACAGGCTCTTATCTCTTATATATATATTTATATTTGTGTGTTCTTTCTGAACAGAGAGACTAATAAGATAAAGGATGTAAAATATATCTACTATGTGGCGCAAGTTGATCTAAACATGACTGTTTAGGTAACAAAAGATATAGATGTCCTATTGGTTAATGGAATAATGGTTTGTATTAGTATTGCATTAGTGTTTCAGACTTTTGTTTTTATAAAATGTAAACACCTAATCGATACGACGACTTTTAACCTCACT